>JAOPTO010001139.1:0-24660 GCA_033822845.1 Tetrapedia diversipes
TTTCTGTCTGCGATCTCCGTCGACGAAGTCCGTCGTCGCGACGTGAACGAACCGACGTGACGCCGAAGGTGACCAGCGCTATTGTCTCTGTTAGGGGTTAATATTTTGACTGCCACGTTGGTCATGTACAGTAACGAACAAAAATTTAAGACAGAAGAGTCAAAGAAAATAAATCAATTGATTAATAAGAAATTATAGTATACAGGGTGTTCGGACAGCCCTGGGCTTAAATTGAAAGAGTAACTCCCTGAGACATTCTAAGACGAAAATCAAGAGTATCGATTTTGCGTTTAAGGCTTTGTTTACGAGTTATAACTAGTTAAAGATATCGTTTAATCCGGACCGTTCGACTCTTGAGAGCGGGTAACCGAGGCAACTCGGTCGGTAACGTCGCTGAATCCACAGTGATGCTCAAGCGTCGAACGGTCCGGATTAAACGATATCTTTAACTAGTTATAACTCGTAAACAAAGCCTCAAACGCAAAATCGTTACTTTTGATTTTCGTCTTAGAATGTCTCAGGGAGTTACTCTTTCAATTTAAGCCCAGGGCTGTCCGAACACCCTGTATATAAAATTTGTATTTATGCTAATCAATAAATAGTATTCTACTGTAATGACAATAAAAATGAATAGATAATGTAGGAATGCGATCGAGTGGATGCGAGTTTGGGAAAGTCGGAAGAGTACTTGAGTTGGGCGATTGTCGTGCGAACGCAGAATGTTTGGTCTCGAATGTTTCTAAGGCGTGAAAGATGGGAACTTGAGAAAACAGTGCGACTGAGAAATTCTGGGTGGTCGTGACCGAATGCGTAGAGTGAGAAAGGTTGACAATTAGAATGAAAGGAAACGAGTGTTTGGAAGAATATATGACGGGGAAAATGCGAGCGTCGGGCAGAAAGTATTGGACGGTGAAGTGAGAAGCTAAGTAGCCAGCGTAGAGCAAAGAACTGTGTAGTTTACGAAGCATAGGCGTAATTTGCGAAGCATAAGCGTAGTTTGTTATTTTGTGTTCGTTTGTGTCGTTTTAGTTTTATTAAATACACGTATATTTATCATTTTATTCACTTTTCTTTCTTTTCCTTTTTTCATTTATAACCTTTCCTATAATAAACATTATTTGTAAACTATAAAATTATGTTTTTCATTGTCTTGTCGTCTTTTACTTTTGTCCGCTACTGTATGACCGACCAGTTTCTCCAGTGACGCCATAGTGATCATTGGTGATCAGAGCGCTTCAACTACTTGCAATTTTAGGAGTTGAATAAAAAACTGATAATGCATTAATCAGAGGATACTTTAAAGTGAACATACTCTATTGAACTATGACAAATTTTATTAGAATATCGTAAATGAAAGATCAATTGCTCTGAAATATTGCGTCTAGCGGTGTCCTCAGCGAGACATGTGATTTCGGCGTGACAGTCTAACATTAACCCTTTGACTGCCACGTTGGTCAATTATGACTGGCCATGATTTCTCCTGTGACGCCACATGTTGAGGAAAACGACAATGTTAAAAATATATAAATGTATTTATTTGGTGTAATAATTCTCCGATCCCATTCGCACGTCCTATTCTCAATCAATCAATAAACAAAAGGTGTACACTCACGATCCTCATTCAATTTTGTTCATTCTCTACTCCATTCACTCATATTTTCATCCTTCTTGTTTTCCATACATTGCTTCTCATTCTAATTTCTTGACCGTTCATTCTACAATCTCTTTCACACAAACAAACATACACACGTCAATAAACTAGCAATCACCCTCACACCACAGTGGTCATTGATGACCGAAGCGCTTCAAACTATTTACAACTGCAACAGTTGAATAAAAACTGTCAATCAGTGCATTAATTAGAGAATTCTTCGAAGTACAAAGTACCCAATTGAACAATGAAAAATTTTCGTCACAACTTCGAAAATAAAAAATTAATTTCTACTAAATATTGCATTTTGCAATGTATTCCCGAGGCGTGCTTAGCAAAGACACGTGCTTTTCGGCGCGGCAGTCAAAGGGTTAACCGGTGATCGAAGCAAGGCGAGGCGCTAAGCGGACCTGTCGCGCAAAACTGGTTTATCAGCCGTTACATCACAGGAATTATTCGATGCCGTAATTCAATGCCGAAGCGCACGCGTGCCTGCTTACCTGCGTCTACGCGCAACCACGGCGAGAGCAACGTGTCGGTGCGCTCTCGCAGCCTTGTTCCCGGATGCTGCTTGTAATTATTTACGGGGAGCCGCGTGGGCACCGGGAAAAAGGAGCCAGCTAGTTAGTTACACGCTCACGAGGACAGCCCGTGGTCGGGCCGCGTTTTGCATACCCGCTTCCATCTCGAAGACGAGCGACATTGTTCGCGGATGGTCGAGAATGCTTGTGCCGTTTCGCGGTATCAAGAAGAGGAGGGGAAAAAGGTACGGGAATATCGTATCCCTGAAAATGACACGGAGAGGAATTTGTTAGTGCTAACCTGAACCTAATTTATCGATGTTAGTCATAATCGCGACATCTCTCTTATAATGAGATACTGTTGTTTCCAGTGGTTTAACCCTTTGCACTCGAATGATACTTTAAAGATTAACCCTTTGACTGCTACGGGCGCATATATGCGCCCAGCACAAGCCGTCGATATAGACTATGGACGCACATGTGCGCTCGGCGACGGCTTTGATCATTTACTGCTGTCTTACTGAATTTCTCAAGAAATTATTTTATCATATCCGTGTAACACTCAGAAACAACATACTTTGTTGCTTATCAACAAGAAAAATCTCGTTTATTTCGTCAGTTTTCGCTATATCTTAAATTCGTTTCATCTGTTCATCTGCCATTTGACAAAAGTTATGTATGGTTTGGAGTTCGTTTTGTACATTTCATTTTATATATTTTATAATACATTATAATTATCAAATTATGGCGTTTTAAAACTTTACCCTTGACGAATAAATAATATATATTGAAGATAAAAAATATTTAAAAAATTGAAAAATATTAATTTTGGAGTGGATAAAGTAACAGTAATTTGATTCTGTACAATATTACAATTAAATACACCGCCGAACAGATTCAGATTGCGTGAAAAAGTATTCAGTCCCCAGCGACAGTTAGTGCCGGCTGCACGCCGTCGACGCGAAGCGTTTCGGCTCAGAGTCTTCCGCAGTCAAAGGGTTAAAAAATTCGAAATATTTACTAAGATTCGCATATATTAAATGTCATTTAGTTTAATTAAGTGATATACTAAAACTTATTTAATTTTCTGTGCTTGATTAATAAACAGATTAATAAAAGTCTGCAAACTTGCGAAACTATTATTGGGTGACTAACAGTTAACTCTCGAACCTTATTTTTGTTTAGAATGTTTCAATAAATATCGTTAAAATTACTACATTTATTTTTTAATTTCAATACTGCCGGTCCCAGGGACCAACGGTATCTAAACAGAAAGTCCGTTGTTCAACGTATTAAGGTAGAAAAAGATATGTTTTATTTCAGACACAATACTAAATATATTATTTGCACTGATCGATGTTTATACTATGATTGCTTATTAAAGAGTGAGTCTAACGACCAACTTGCCTAACGGATGGATCTAGTAAAACCACGTGACAATTACTCATTCTTATAAAACTCCAAAAGATGTCGCGATTAGTCATACTACATTACATGTTCCTACAGATACCTATGGTGTATGGTATATGAGTCATTGTCTCCACTATGTATTCGACCACGTGTGTAGAAAAAACAGTATCAAATTATTATAAAGCAAAGTGTGCTCCGTGCAAGTGAAAATACATTAATCGTGAATCAAACCAGCCTCCACTGTGATGAATAAATAACTACGGAATTTATCGCGGTTCCAGGGAACAGTCCGGACGCGTTTCACCTCGCGTTCTGGAAAACGAGCGATTTCCTCCGGTGGCCGGGCCCGGAGTTTCAAGAATACCAGCGCTCACGCGAGACGAACCGGCCGTCGAAAGGGCCGCCCGGCCGAAGAAAGATTCGATTAGAGCGTGCAGAGCGTTCGACACAGCGCCTCGGCCGGATCGGGCATAATGAAGATCGCAGCGGGATCGTTCAGTTGTTCGTGGCACGGAGCCCGTTTCAAACAGCCTATTTGCACTCCGTCATTGTGCTCCGCACGGAACCGTCGAACGCGACCGCCTCGACGAAGCGTCTCTATTGACAGGTTTCTTTTCGTGAGAGGCGGAAGGAGAGGAGTAAAGAGAGGCGAGAATAGAGAGTGGTGCGGAGAGGGGCGAGGCGGAAAGGGCGGAGAGAGAGGAGTGGAGAGGAGAGGAGAGGAGAGGGACGAGGCGGAAAGGGAGGAGAGAGAGGAGAGGAGAGGAGAGGAGAGGAGAAGAGAAAGATGAGAGTAGAGAGAGGAGAGGAGAAGAGATGAGAAGAGAAAGATGAGAGTAGAGAGAGGAGAGGAGAAGAGACGAGAAGAGAAAGATGAGAATAGAGAGATGAGAGGAGAGGAGAGGAGAGGAAAGAGACCAGAGTAGAGAGTAGAAGGGATTGGAGAGGAGAGGAGAGACACGAGAGTACAGCGGGGTGATGAGAGGAGCGGAGCGGAGAGAGACGAGACGGAATGAAAGAAGAGGAGAAAGAGAGGAGAGGAGAAAAACGAGGCAGAGAGAGAGAAGCGGAGGGAGACGGTATGGAAAGAGAAAAGTAGAGAGAGACGACGCGAAATAGAGGAGAGGAGAGGAGAGAGAGGAGGTGAAAGAGAGGAGAGGAGAGAGACAATGTGGAAAGAGGAAAGTAGAAAGAGACGACGCGAAATAGAGGAGTGGAGCGAAACGAAGTGGAAAGAGAGAAAAGGAGAAAGACGAGGTGAAAGAGAGCAGAGGAGAGAGACGAGGCGGAAAGAGAGGAGCAGAGAAAGACGAGGCAATCGAGAGAACTGTGTTTTGCCACCACCACGTTCGTAAACTGTTCCCTGCCAAATATTGGACACCATTGGATCATCACACCTCTGCCCACGCTTCGTCTCTCCTTAGGTCCATACCGGTCCATGCTCCTTTCTCCTGGCGACATCTTTATTATCATCGTTATTTCTGTCGTTTACTCCGACCCCCCTTCGTTCGATTAAACAAGATTCGCGATAAGTACTACTTTGATCCCTTGTATACCGGTCGCAGGAACCGATGACGTCGTCGGGGTTCAAGTTGTGATTATTAAGCGGTCTGCTTCTTAGCCCAACGCCCAATTTATCTTGTCCTTCGCGTAGCAATGCATAGCGTGGCCATGGCGAAAATAAATAAATAATCCCGGGACAGGAACGCGAGAAGACTCAACAATTGCCGACACCAGAGATATCGAACGTATTAATCGTTTGAGTGGCAAGCTTCTTCTGTCCTGTCCTCAAATCGCAACAACGCCCCCCTAACATTGCGAAGCCCCCTAATCACAGCAGACTCGGTTTCTTTCGATGCGCGACTTTTTAATTTCTTCAATTTTACCCTTTAGTCTTAGGTAAAAAGAGATGAAATTGAAATAATTTTAACTTTATTCTTCAGTCTTAGGTAAAAGGAGATAAAGTTGGAGAAATTTAATTCTCGCTTTATAATTTCTTTAACTTTACCCTTCAGTCTTAGGTAAAAAGAGATGAAATTGAAATAATTTTAACTTTATCCTTCAGTCTTAGGTAAAAAAAGATAAAGTTGGAGAAATTTGATTTTCGCTTTATAATTTCTTTAACATTACCCTTCAATCTTAGGTAAAGAAAGATAAAATTTGAGTAATTTTATTGGAGCAATTTTAACTTTACCCTTCATACTTAGGAAAAAATAAATAAAATTGGAGAAATTTTATTCTCACTTTACTTTTTTAACTTTACTCTTCAGTTTTAGGAAAAAAAAAAGATGAAATTGGAATAATTTTAACTTTACCCTTCAGACTTAGGTTAAAAAAAAGAAAATTGGAGTAATTTTATTCTCACTTTACAACTTCTTTAACTTTACTTTTCAGTTTTAGGAAAAAAAAAAGATGAAATTGGAATAATTTTAACTTTACCATTCAGTCTTAGGTAAAAAAAAGAAAATTGGAGTAATTTTATTCTCACTTTACAACTTCTTTAACTTTACTCTTCAGTTTTAGCAAAAAAAAAATATGAAATTGGAATAATTTTAACTTTACCCTTCAGTCTTAGGTAAAAAAAAAAAAAGAAAATTGGAGTAATTTTATTCTTACTAAATGCTCAATGTTTGCCGATGACGTAAAATTATATGTGAAATCGCGCTCTTTGACATTTTTGGACCACGGAATATGACGAACGCTATCGCGTCCCTTGACAATTTTCGATCGTGAAATAAGAAAGGCCCGTGGGACTCAAACGGTTAACCCTTTGCGAGAGGGGACGACCGTTAGTTCAGCAAATGATAGTTTCGCAAATTTTCAGACTTCAGTTAGTTTGTTTATTAGTCAGATCCAGAGGTTAGATAGTCATACATATAAATTTTAGTACATGACTAAATGACGTTTAATATAAGCGAATTTTAGTAAATATTTTGCACTTGATAATCTTTGAAGTTAATATTATTAGACGTCTAACAGTCACCTCTCGAGTGCAAAGGATTAAATGATTCCGTTCGAGAGAGCCAAATTACGCGGCCCGACACAGAATTGGGATAAGATAAAAGTGACGTTTCAAAGCAGAGTCAGATTCGAGCGGAGAAGAACAGATTTGAACGAAATAATAGACCACACAGCGATTGAACGTTGAACGATAACGAAGTGCCATCGAGCAGCAAAGGGAGGGCAATTTGTTGCCGTTCTGTTTTTTTCAATCATGTTTGTTACAGCTTATACGAATGCTTGTCGTTCTGTACGGGGATGCCGTTACAGCGAATGCGTAATCGGATGATCTGTCGTTCCGATGAACTCAATTGTGTAAAAATGTAACAGCAATCGAATAACTATTAACGGTAGAATGTTAATTATCCGAGTACAGTCTGAGACACGCATTGTGGGTACGTCTGCAGTAGCGAGCAAAAGTTTAAGATGAGAGGACAATGTAAAACATAGTGTCATGATTTGCAAATGTTGTCTGTACATTCATTTTTATTATTATTATGGTAGAACACTATTTATTGATTAGCACAGAATGCAAATTTTGTTTATCATGCTACATCTTATTAATTAATTTGTTTATTTTTGTTGACTCCTTGGACTTAAACTTTTGAACTCTACTGTAGTCTTATGATCTGCATTCAACTTACTTTTATACCGTGTTTCTCTTATCAAGTATTTACGAAACATCCATAGTCGAAAACCGTTTAGTTCCCGTTTGCTTTGCGACAATTTATTCGATTTTTCCAGGTCGCTTATTCGAACGGATCTGTCCCAAAATTAATTCGGATATTTCGACATTCTACCGTGTGTAGGTAGAACGAATCTGTCCACCAAATTAATCCTTTGACTGCTAAATATTCCCGGTTGAACTGCTCCGCGTGGACGGTGGTCTATTAGCAATTGTGTTACTCTAAATGAGAGATCGGAAAAATTGACAAACGAATATACGCGTTCGTAATCCACGCGAGTAACTTGCACCAGACGCATATACTCGCCCATAGCAGTCAAAAGGTTAAACTTTAAACAAACGAATTTTAATTTCAACATGCTAATTGATGCACTGTATTATTACGTTTAGTTAACCCTTTGAGTGCTAAATACTCCTGGTCGAAGTGGCCCGCGTGAACGGTGCTCAATTAGCAATTGTGTTGTTCTAAATGGGAGATCGGAAAAATTGACAAACACATATGCGCGTCTATAATCCACGCGAGTAGCATTCGTCAGAAATGCATATACGCGTCCATAATACACGCGACTAAGTCCGTTAGTAGCGACCGTAGTTCATACGATCAGCTTTCGTCAGACGCATGTACGCGTCCATAACAGTCAAAGGGTTAATTCGAAAAACCCACGTTCTGCATAGCCTAGTTTCGTTCGCAGTTTGCCCGAATACGCGAGATCCCCCGCGAATACGCAGCCTCGTTCTACACGGTACTCACCGACGATTCTCGAAGAGAATCAGCAACAGGGCGATAGTCGGTCCGATTCTGACGGCGATCCTAGACGGTGGTCCCTCGTAGACGCGTCCTGATCGGGAAGGAGGCATCCTGTCATCGCCCCGAGGACGTCTCTTATTCTTTGCGCGGTTTGCCCACTTTAAACGAGTCGAGTGCGACCCCTCGTTCAAGGCTGCACACCCCTAGCACCCGAACGGAAGGACCCCTCCGCGCGCTCGACAGACGACGCCGTGTCTCCCTTTCTTTCCTCCTTTCTTTCCTTTCGTTACCCCTCTTCCTCACGGGCTCGTGTGCGCTGTTTTTTCGAATCCCTCTCTCCTACTGCTCTTCCGTCTCCCGTCTCCGGCGCGGTGCCTGTGATCAGCAGCCTGGCACGCGTCGAGGACTCCTCCTCGCCCCGGGCACCGGCGCTTCTGCTTTGACGTTCCGTACGATTCGAGAGCTTCCAGTTTCGCCGCGTACGAGGGGTCGCTACGAAAACTACCCCGGGACAATATCCTCGATGACGATCGAACGGTTCGTCGACCAGCCACCGCCGTCGATTCTCACCGTGTCGCTTGCCTCTCTTCTGTGTTACTCCTCCAGCTCTTCCTTCCCACTCTATTCTGTGTCCACTTCCTGGATATCCGTCGCTTCGCGCTAATTCTTACACCCTTCTGGGAAGCTTCCAAACACTGGAATTCGCGTTCGAAGGCTCGATCTCACCTTCGTCGCTGCTTCTTCTTTCCTCGTGCGAGGAAACTACCCTGGGACGATATCCTCGATGACGATCGAACGGTTCGTCGATTAGCCACCACCGTTGATTCTCACTCCGTCGGTTGTTTCTCCTCTCCACTTTTTTCCTTGTCCACTTCCTGGATAACCGTCGATTCGCGCTAATTCCTTCGACCTCCTAGGAAGCTTCCAAGGACTGAAATCGTCGCTGCTTCTTTCCTTGTACGAGGGGTTGCTATGAAAAACTACCCTGGGACGAAATCCACGATCACGATTGAACGGTTCGTCGATCAGGCACCGCTGTCGATTCTCACCGTGTTGCTTGCTTCTCTTCTCCACTCTTTTCCCTGTCCACTTCCTGGTTACCGTGATATCCGTCGCTTTGCGCTAGTTCCTTTAGTCGTCTGGGAAGCTTCCAAGCACTGAAATTCGCGTTCGACAGCGCGACTATTCGCAGCACGCCTTCAATCTCACCTTAGTCGCTGGTTCTTCTTTCCTTGTACAAGGGGTCGCTACAAAAACTACCCCTGAACAATATCCTCGATGACGATTGAACGGTTCGTCGAGTCTCACCACGTCGCTTGCCTCTCCTCTCTACTCTTTTCTCTGTCCACTTCCTGAATATATCCGTCGCTTCGCGCTAATTCCTACAACCTCCTGGGAAGCTTCCAAGCACTGAAATTCACGTTCTAAGCCTCGATCTCACCTTCGTCGCTGCTTCTTCTTTCTTTGGAGAAAAAATACTGACGGTGTTCCTGACGATTTGTCTCTGTCAACCCGTCTCTGGCTTTCGTCTTCCGTAACCGCTCTCGACGATGGCACGTCCTCGTGGTACGTCACTGACACTGCTGCGGTCGTCGCGTACGTAGCACCAATCCGCGGCCGATATCGAACGTGCCCGCGCGATCCCCGAATCCGCGGTGGATACTACGCATCCCACGAAACGAGAGCGAACACTTCCGGATCCGGCGGGAGTCTATCCTCGGGCGAGCACGAGAACGCGCGTCGCGGCACCCTTGTTCGCCGCGCTTGCTGTCAGGTATCGTGGCATTCTGTCCCGTGGCCCTGGCACCCTCCACGACGTCGTACGGGACCGGTCCGCTGGTGTGGCCGCGTTTCCTCTCCCTGTGTCCGGTGTCTCGATCTTGGGCCCGGCGTAGCCGCGGGTTTCGAGGCTGTGGACGAGGCCCGTGCGCGCGCGCGCGCGCTTGTACGAACGGACGAACGGACGTGTCGGAGGAAGAGGAGAGAGAAGGCCACGGGTTCGGCACTTCCGGTGTGTGCACGCGTTCACGGCGAAGTGTCAAGCTCAAATAAAAGAAAAGTCGCCCTCCGGGATCTCTTACTCCTCCCACGCACACATCCCCCTCCTTCGGCTCGTGTTCCTCTTCCACCGTTGCTCTCGTTCCGTCTCCCTCTTGCCCGCGCGCGTACCACCGCGGCTATCGTCGTTTCGTCCGTACGAACTCTTCCCGTGGTCGCGTTACGCGATGACGGAGGCGACGACGACGAGCGCGCGTGTCGTCGGACGTTCACGGCCGCCGCGTCGTTCCCCGGACTTCCTTCGAGTCGGAGGAGGATCGGTGAGCTGGCGCGAAAAAGAGTAGCGAGATCCAGGGAGGGTGAGAATAAGAGAGACGAGAAGGGGTGGTGAACAGGGTGGAACGGCGGGATAAGGGGTGATAGTGATAAAGGGTGAGAGGAAGAGCCGTTGAGAGCGAGAGAAAGAGAAATCGCGAACACGAGGAAAGATAGTCGAGAGAAGAAGGGAATGGTCGCGGCGCCGGAAAGGAGTAACAGAGGGTGTGAAACCGGGAGATCGAAGAGAGGGAGAAGAAGGGCTGCGCTGCTCCGAGATGAACCGAGACCGATCGCGCGATGGCTGAAGATTCGCGGGAACGAGGCCACCGCAGGCAGAGGGCCGCGCACTTTCGTTATCCTCGTCCGTTTCTGCGTTCGGTTATCCGGACACGCTACTGCGAGCCGAGGAAGAGATGGACAGAATCTGATGATTCCACCTCCGTTCGAGCCCGACGAGGAGCTGTCAGGGAGATCGGTCTGTCTATGATGAACTCGGTGCGCAGTGCGCGGCTACGGGGGCCCTCCTCGCCCTCCCATAGGGAGAGAAAGGAGAGATAGGGAGCGGCGGGCACCGAAGAAACCAACTACAACCCCCCCACCATGAGCCACCACCATCCGGACACGACTCCACCACTACCCGTCGGCCACCACCCTGAGGATTGAGACCGAGGGACGAGGACGCGGCGATCGCGAGTGAAACCACCAACGGGGATGGAAAGACGCGAGAACTCGGGGGACTGAGATCGACAGAGACGAGCCGAGACGGAGCGTGGGGGGGCGACTGGAGACGGACAGAGAGGAGAGCCGGAGAAAGAAACGAGAGGGGCAGAGGGAGGTGGAGAGAGAGAGAGAGAGAGGGTGAGAGATGGAGATGGTCAGACGGAGGAGAGCCTGTAGGCTGCTTCTCTGCATCTCCCTCTCTTTCCTCCCACCTTCGACCTTCTCCTTTTCCTTCCAATCCTCTCTCTCTTTCGTTCTACGCCTTCCTCTCTGTTCCACTTCCCCTCCTTCTCTGTCTCTCGTTCCCACCCTCCGCTGCCCCCTTTCCATCGTTCTCGAACGATTGCCTGAAAACGCCTCTCCGCGGACCAACAGGTATTTCGCGTCGACGATCCGATTGTTTTGCACCTCGACGTCCTCCTCTACCCGAGCAACGTGGAATGCTCTTCGTTCGGTGGGATCGATCCTCGAAATCTGTGTGTTCCTTCTCGATGATTCACCGCGTTGCCAGCCATCCGAAAGACTCGTCTCGAATCGCGTCCGATCGAGTGTGCAATCGGCGAGACGTCGCGTCGCGACACGGCGCTTCGTTCGTCTCGGGGAAGGAAGACGAACGAGGGAAGTATCGGAAGGAAGGAAGGAAGGAAGGTGAGAAGGTAAGAGGAAAGAGAGGTTGCCCTTGATCACGTGGCAGGAAAAGTAGGAGGAGCGTGGCCCCCCTACCCTGGCGTCGCTCGGAGGATGCTCAATCGGCATAATTGAGGTTTATCTCGTTCCCTAACTCCGCTTTCCGCCTACTCAACCCCACCGCGTTTCCCTCCCTCGTTCCTACCTCGTTTCCGTCCAATTCCGCAGAAGCGCGCGCGCAGATTCCGTTGAACGAAGGGCAGGGGTTGCGGTGCTCTTTCATCGCTGGGACGCATTCCTTAGTCGCTTCCTCGCCGGAAGTAGAGATGCTTCGACGCGGCGGATCGCGAGAGCGGTCGGTTTTGTTGGGTTAGGAAATTTGAGATGTAGACACAGAAGATTATTCATTTATAATGAATCTCTCAAGGGACAAGTTTGATTAAATAATAGGATCCTTCGGATAATAAGAGTTCATTCCATTTTCTCTACTATCTATGATTCCTTGCTGAGACAATGGAAATTTGCGAGTTCGAGAATTTGAAATATAGACACAGAAGATCATTCATTTATAATGAATCTTTCAAGGGACATGTTTGATTAAATAATAGGATCCTTCGGATAATAGGAGTTCATTCCATTTTCTCTACTATCTATGATTCCTTGCTCAGACAATGGAAATTTGCGAGTTCGAGAATTTGAAATATAGACACAGAAGATTATTCATTTATAATGAATCTCTCAAGGGACGAGTCTGATTAAATAATAGGATCCTTCGTTTAATAGGAGTTCATTCTATTTTCTCTACTATCTATGATTCCTTGTTCAGATAATGGAAGTTTGCAAGTTCGAGAATTTGAAATATAGACTCAGAAGATTATTCATTTATAATGAATCTCTCAAAAGACAAGTCGGATTAAATTAGATCCTTTGGATAATAGAAGCTGATTCTGATTTTCTCTATTATCTATGATTCCTCGTTCAGGTAACTGAAACTCGAATATTCGAGAGTTTACAAAATAGACACAGAGGAATTTTGTTTAGACAAACCTCTCAGGGAACAAATCGTATAGAGAGGGAAATAAATTTGTGCATATTTGCATGGCTTCATCAATAAAACTCAGCCAAAATTTGCTAGGAATAATACAAATTATTTTTCCAAACTTTACTCATAAAGTCCGAGTTAACTCATAAATCTAGTGTTGAACAATCCCATCTATCGAGCGTTATCAAAATTTCATTGATGCAAACGAAGTTCTGATACGAAACGGAGTTCCACTGCTCTTACCGGATCAGTGCTGCGTCTTTCTCGTCCGTGGCGAGTCTTCGTAACCAATTAGCAGAGCTTTCGATTGCAATGGTCGATCCGCCACGAAGATTCGAGTCCGTGGCGCGAGCACAGGGGTGGGAGCGCGTTCACGGAGGCTCTCTGCTCCCCATTTAGATCCGTGTTTCCGTTCCCCTCGGCCCCACCTCCGTCCCGGCTCTGCAACCGTCCCTCTTCCGCCGGCGTTCCTTCGAATTCGCCCTGCTCGTGTCGGCCGAAACGCAGATCTCATTGACGTGGTCGCTGAGCCGGCAATTAGTCGCAGCCGACCCCGTTCGCGCAGCAACGTCCTCTACGTATGTATAGTTACCCCAGCGTGCCACGTGGTCGAAGATCAAACGGCAGGCCGAATCAAAGAGAACTCGGTCGGGGTCTCCCGAGGTTCGGCCAGGGACACGCGGGTCGACACGCACGGAACTCGTTTGACGATGCTCGTGCCGCGCGCGATTTACCTCTATCTAATTAGAAATTCGCGTGCCTTTCGCGACGATCCGTGAGGGGGACGAGAGATGAATGTATCACGTGTTTATTACCGTGCGGTGCTCAGGAGTTGGCCCACGGATTTACCAGTACAGGGGTAAGGGGTGGTTTTGTTTGCTCATTGATACGGTACACACTGACGTACAGTAGCGGACAAAAGTTTAAGAGTGAAGAAACCAACTAAATTAAATAAATTAATTTGTAAGAAATAGCACGATAAGCAAAATTTGTATTCTATACCAATCAATAAATGGTGTTCTACCGGAATAAGGATAAAGATTAACCCTTTCGCTACCAGGGTCTCAAGTGACAAATCGCCACCACAGCCCAGATGTTTTATTATTTAAATATCATATCAATTGTCATTAATTTTTGTGAGATGTATTTATAACGTTCTAACTAAGTGAAATTAGCAATTTTGCACACCGACCCACATAAGTGACACTGTGTGTCACATATTTCTGACGCCGGGCTCAGGTAAGAAAATCGGGTCGTCACATATATGTGACGCTGGTAGCGAAAGGGTTAATATATAGACAATATTTGCAAACCATAAAACTATGCTTTATATTGTCCTCTAGTCTTAAACTTTTGTCCGCTACTGTAACTACTGGAACAGTATCATCCTAGACTGAGTTTACTTGGGAACGAGATACCACAGAATCTTATCCGAACACAGTGTTGAAAAATCATTAGTTTAGCAGATATTTTAATTGCAATATCGTTAGGAAATCGTAACGATCTTGTCAATATTATGAATTGAACGTGATAACGGTTTACATTACACGATAAATCGAATCTTTCCAAATCGTTGGATAGGACAAGGTGGCCCCATTCGTTTTCTGGCAAGATATGCAAAATAGATATGCAAGAAATGTCCGTAAATCTAGTGTTAACCCTTTGGCCTATAACCACGAGTCTGACTCGTGGTAAAGAATCTGTGTCATAAACAAAAGCCACGAGTCTGACTCGTGGTGTGAAATTTGTGCATAAGATGCCGCGTATTATTATTAACCACTAGCGCTATAAAGACGTGCCACGCACATCGAGATGCTTTTGTTCCAAAACCGCCAGCGACGTGTATACCACGTCGATAGGTATTTGTCGCAGAAACAAAAACGACGTATTCGCCACGTCGGCTAACAGTTGGCAAGAAATGCCTTGCGGCATTACATATTCCACATTGTTTTGAAATTTACCATACAAAAGTAGATTATTAATTGATAAAATTTTATTTTTGTTGTGAATATTTATTCGTATCCGTGTAAATTCTTTGTCAGACCCTACCAACGTGCTAATGCACTGGTTAAAGATTTGCGCTCGCAGACGCAGTGCGGCGTCAATGTAACGCCTTATCACACTTTATATCGTAGAGCGTGGCTCGGCTACCGAAAGTTAAATCGTAGCGCAAGTGGTTAAAACAAGCGGTTGGAGTTATTCTACATTGAATATTTTTCCTTTGATTATGATTACACTTTAGACGTCTTAAAATTACTATTTGTACCTAAACATTGTTTATTATTTGACAATTCCTTTCGTTGCACTGAAGTATATATGTCATGAAAAGTATACATTTTGCGCCAGTTCGGGTACACGGCTGAACAGTTGAATGGCACGGCGCGCGACCGACTTTCTTGTTTACTATAGCTCGCGAAATTGGCAAAAATCGTGTAGGCCAAGGGGTTAACCAAATAAATCGTAGTAAATATTTCGCACTTGAAAATCTTTCAGGTTAATATTTTTAGACGGCTAACAGTAACCTGTTGAGTGCAAAGGGTTAGTCGCAGCTAATTAGAATCGTCGGCGGAACAAACAAACGTAAAAACCGTCTCGCGAGGGAATGGACGGTTCTCGGTAGAAGCGGAAAGGGTCGGGCCAGCCGAAGAAATCGACGGATTTCACACAGTCGGGGCAATCGCGCGTCCCGGAAAGCGATATCGTTAAAAAAGTGTTTGCCCAGCCGCGCGGTCCGATGCCCACCTTTCTTCTTTGCTTCCTCTTATTCTCGCTACTCGTGAACCGACGCACAGTGATCCGGATCAGCAAATCTAGTGACATTTGTGTATAAGTTTTGAACTACAAGAGATATTAACACGTTTGCGGACGTGAATGCTGTAGCATTCATTTTCATTGTGATACAGAACGTGCTATAATATTCAAATTTTAAAACCAATTATTATTCATTTAATTTTATATAACCTCGATTCAAATATCGTCATGGATGCTGTAACATTCAAATTTTAAAACCAATTATTATTCATTTAATTTTATATAACCTCGATTCAAATATCGTTGTGGATGCTATAGCATTCATTTTCATTGTGATACAGAATGTGCTATAACATTCAAATTTTAAAACCAATTATTATTGATTTAATTTTATATAATCTCGATTCAAATATCGTCGTGGATGCTATAACATTCATTGAATACAACTGTTAAAATGTGATATTCTGATTACTCTTACAAAATGTGTCTAATCACGTATCGGATATCACATTTAATTTAGAAAAAAATCGCGTGTTTATTTTTGCACCTCAGGGAACTTTTTACTGTCTGCGAACGTGTTAACACGAAATTTAGACTGAATGATGTACTAATGTTAGGTTATGAGTAGATTTAAAATTTAGTGACATTTTCATATTACTTTTGAATTACAAGGGATATTAACACAAGATTTAGACTGAATAATGTACTGAAAATAATGTTAAAAATTTCTTTTATCAATATTATTATTAACTCTTTGCGTTCGAGAGGTGACTACCAGTCACCAAGTGATAATTTTGCAAATTTTCAGACTTTAGTTAGATTGTTTATTAATCGGACTCGGAGGTTAAATAGTCATATTTGTAAATTTTAGTATACGACTTAACTGAACTAAATGAAGTTTAACATAAGTGAATCTTAGTAAATATTTCACATTTCAAAATCTTTTTATTCAGTTTTTCGTTTTCGAGCTCGATAGACATTTAATATTTAGCCGGCCGAATATGGAGATCTCTCATTTCGTCCTCAACGGATCGCTGCAATTGATTGTATTTACTTTCGTTATTAGTTAGTCTAGAACTAGTGTTGTTCACAAATTTTCCAAAATACAATTTTTAGTAAATTCAACATCAGCTTAGGACCAACTAATAACGAAAGTAAATAGAATCAATGGCACGGCTTTGTCAAGGAAAAAAATGGGAGATCTCCCCATTCGGTCGGCTAAGTGTTAAGAACCGAGACATGTTCAAAAAGTATCAATACGAAGAAGTTGATTTTTTCCGCAGAATGTTACTAAATTTACCGACACGTACCACTGTTGTTCCTTCCTGGCAGTGGACGCTGATCGCCAAGCCAGGTACCCCGCGAGATAAGATCGTCCGTGCTTCCAGAGGAGTTCCCCTCCGCTGCACCACCGCGTCCCCCTGCACGCGCTCTGCCCCCCAACCCCGAATCGCGGCCCCCTCTCCCTTTCGACGCGTATACCCTCTGTCATCCTATCTGGGTGCATTACTTATCCGGCTATCGAGTGTCCTGACCATGATCTTGGCACGCGAGCGCAGATACCATCGAACCACTCGATCATCCTATCGCCGTGCAATGCGCCCCGATACGCTCCTGCTCGGAAGCCTAATTGGCCGGCGTTCGAAAAGGGGTACGAACCCCGCGATTCCTTTCCTTTGCCTCCCCCCCCCCCTGTCTGCGGATTTACTTTGGAGGAGCAGAAAATGCGTTTGATCAATTGTACACAACACTAGTACAAGGCTAATTAACACTAGAACTACCCGACCAGTTAAAATGACCGGTTGGTGATTATTCGTAGCAGCCTTATAAATTTACTGTGGTAAAGCTTCTAAAATTTACTATAATTTTCTGTAGAAGGTATAAATGAAGATTTGTTTTTTATGCATTCGGTATATTTTTCATGCAATTTTCAATTTGATCTTTTTCATGCGAATAAGTACACTATAATTGTTGGTAGTTTTAGTGTTCAAGGCTAATTAATACTAAAACTACCAAACCAGTTAAAATGACCGGTTGGTGATTATTCGTAGCAGCCTTATAAATTTACTGGGGTAAAGCTTATAAAATTTACTATAATTTTCTGTAGAAGGTATAAATGAAGTATAAAATTCTATGTATTCGGTATATTTTTCATGCAATTTTCAATTTGATCTTTTTTATGCGAATAAGTGGCACTTTAATTGTTGGTAGTTCTAGTGTTAAAGGTGCATTAACACTAGAATTACCAAACTAGTCAAAATGATCGGTTGGTGATTATTCATAGCAACCTTATAAATTCACTATGATGAAGCTTTCGAAATTCACTATGATATTTTGCAGAAGGTATAAATAAAGATTTGTTTTCTATGTATTCGGTATATTTTTCATGTAATTTTCAATTTGATCTCTTTCATGCGAATAAGTACATTATAATTGTTGGTAGTTTTAGTGTTAACACTAGGTTTACGGAACCTATAAATTTGACGGATTGCAGATTTTATGAGCAAGACTTGCAAAGAAAATTATTATATTATCTTTAGCAATTTTTGTTGACTTTTATCGATGGAGTGATATAAATATATCCCAATCTGTTTCCCTCTTAGCTCTGCAATTTGAAATTCTGTATGATATATACCTATTTCTTAATATACATGTATACTACAAATAGATACCCAAGAAATGTTCTATAATCTTTGTAAAAATCATAATAAATTTTGAAATGTGTAGGCACCATAGTAAGTGTACCTCGTTTCTAAGAAAAATTACAAATTGGGTGATTTTGATAATTGAATTTGATGATTTTGGTACTTTTAGTATTAAATTTGTTACCCTGTAGTATTGTACATAATCAATATATTTTCATGAAGTTCCATGAATTTGTAACCTCTCGCTCCTTTCGACAGGCAAAATCCGCCGCTGTACATCCTCTCTTTTCTTTCCCTCTTCCCCGTCTCATGCTTTCTTCCTTCTCCACTCTCCCTCTCTCTCACTTTTACAGTAGCGGACAAAAGTTTAAGACGACAGGATGAACATAATTTCAAAACATAATTTTATGGTTCGCAAATATTGTTCATCCATTCATTTTTATCGTCATTATGATAGAACACTATTTATTGATTAGCGTAGAATACGATTTTTATTTACGGTGCTATCTCTTATTAATTAATTTATTTGTTTTCTTTGACCCTTTGATCCTAACCTTTTGTCTACTACTGTACTTATGAATAACGTTTATTTTGAAAGTGATGTACAGTAGCGGACAAAAGCTTAAGACGACGGGACAATGTAAAACATAATTTTATAGTATGGAAATGTTGTTCAGGTATTTAATTTTATTGTCATTATGGTAGAACACTATTTATTGATTAGCATAGAATACTATTTTTATTTACCGTGCTATTTCTTATTAATTAATTTATTTGTTTTCTTTGACCCCTTAGTCCTAACCTTTTGTCTACTACTGTACTTATGAACCGTCTATTTTGAAAGTGATGTACAGTAGCGGACAAAAGCTTAAGACGACGGGACAATGTAAAACATAATTTTATAGTATGGAAATGTTGTTCAGGTATTTAATTTTATTGTCATTATGGTAGAACACTATTTATTGATTAGCATAGAACACAAATTTTATTTATATTATTATTTCTTCTTAATTAATTTATTCAGTTTTTCGACCGTTCGGTCTTAAACTTTTGTCCGCTACTGTGTCTCCTTTCCCCCCGCCACCTTTCGTAGTTCCACTGTCCAGATAAACGAATTTACTCACTCGAGTGTTCAACCTGTTCGATTTCCCGCAGGTACGTTCATTCGAGCGTAATGTTCGCGCGAATACTACTGTCCGTCGTCGGTCGTCGTCGTTTCCGTCTCCCGTCCGCTCTCGTTCAACACCTCCGGAGGTATGAAAATCCCTATAAACGAATTACCTTTCACACCACGACACGGTGTTATTGCTTATTCTCCACCTTGTTCTTCGTTTCCCTCGCTCGTCCATTTCCGATCGTCTCAACCAGCTCTCCACAAATTTGAAGGATTTATACTTACCACCGTACATTTCAACGTGTTTAGCAGTTATAGAGTTAAGGCGAATTTACACTTCATATATATAAAATTCATAAAAAGACATGTCGTGACTGACTGACTAGATTTATCATCGCAGAGCCTAAACTTAACCCCTTGACATACAATGACGAGTCTGACTCGTCATTTATTTTACGGGCCACTGTAGACTTTGACGAGTCAGACTCGTCAAGCGCTTTTTTCGGCGGACGCCGTGCAGTATACAATTAGATTACATAGTTGCTTCTGTTGTTTTATATGGTTGACATAGCTATCTGTAATGCATATGTCCTATATTTCAAGTTGCCTAATCCAGCAAAGCAATCGATAGTAAATTTTCGATCGAATATTGCAGAAGACATGCTATACAATTTTTCTCTTCCTAATTATCTGATACGTGGCAGACCGTCGCAAAATGAATGCCCGACACGGCTGCAGGCCAAACATTGGGCACATTTCCCTGAACGTATTCCCTCGACTGAAAAAAAGAAACTACCCACGAAGAGGTGCCGCGTGTGCTTGAAGCATAACATACGAAGTGAAACAACATGGCAGTGCAAAAAATGTTTAGTTGCTTTACATGTTCCAAAATGTTTCGAAATATTCCATACTATACAGAACTATTAAATTATTATTTTTTAATATTATTTAGATGTTCTTTATTAACATCAATCTGAATGAAAAATTCAAATTTCAAAATAAAATATACTCTTTCTCAGCCTTCACGTAACTATTCAGTTGGGCGAAATTAAATGGTATTTTTCGGTCGCATCAAGTTCCATTTCATTCGTATGTCAAGGGGTTAATGAAGCTAGAAGTATGAAATTTGGATAATGGGTTCCTTTTATGACGTTGGCATCCATAAGAAAAAGGTTTTTTGATATTCCACCCCTAATAGGAGGTGAAAGGTTGTTTGAAAATCCCCCGATTTTAAAACAAGCGCTATGAAAACTGGTATTTAGCTTTTTTATTAAAAATAAAGAAATATGTGTTCCAACTTGTTTGAAAAATTCATTCCCAATGGGGTAAAATAAGGGATGAAAGTTTGTTTGAAAATCCGCCGATTTTGAAGTAAACACTATGGAAATTGGTATTTAGCTTTTTCGTTAGATATAAAGAAATACGCGTTTCAATGTTTCTGGATAATTAACCCCCAATGGGTAAAATAAGTGATGGAAGTTTGTTCGAAGATCCGCCGATTTTAAAGAAAGTACTATGAGAACTGGTATTTAGCTTTTTGGTTAGAAACAAAGAAATACGTGTTTCAACATTTTTAGGAGATCAATCCCAAGGGTGTAAAATAAGGGATGAACGTTTGTTTGAAAATCCGCCGAATTTGAATGAAGCACTATGAAAACTGGTATTAAGATTTTTGGTTAGAAACAAAGAAATACGTGTTCCAACGTTTTTGAAAAGTCCACCCTCAATGAGGTAAAATAAGGGATGAAAGTTTGTTTGAAAATCCGTCGATTTTGAAGCAAGCACTATAAAAATTAGTAACTATTTAACTTTCCAATTAAAATTAAAATTAAGGGTTTGTAAAATTGGACATCCCTTGAAAATAGTTAAAATTGAAATCAAAATATTTCCGCGCGAGCGAAATCCATACAGATATACGAATCGGTGGATAAATCCCATCAAAATTGGTTCCCCCTTTCAACCGATCTCGCGAACGCGCCACGTCGATCGTCCACCGATTCGTCAGAGCCGCGGTTTCGCTCCGCTTTTCTTGCCAGAAAAACCGATCACGTACCAGAGCGTGACAATCGATCGATTCCCG
Source organism: Tetrapedia diversipes (assembly GCA_033822845.1). Taxonomy (NCBI): domain Eukaryota; kingdom Metazoa; phylum Arthropoda; class Insecta; order Hymenoptera; family Apidae; genus Tetrapedia; species Tetrapedia diversipes. The sequence goes on from JAOPTO010001139.1 coordinate 21,311, forward strand.
GCACGGTGTCACGACTCGTTTTCGCGGAGGCCTTGGCCCTGATCGGTCAGAGACGGTTAATTGAGACGTCGCCGGTCGGCCAGCAAGAAATCGTTAACGAGAGGCGCGGAAAAAGTTCGGCAACTTATCGGTTCGTCGTCGACTTGTTGCCACGCGAACGGTAAATCGCAATTTCTTTTTCCTTCACTGCGGCATGGATCGAAAAGGAGACCGCAGATCGACTTTCGGATATTTTGGTATCCGATTTATATGTTCGATACTATGTGATGTTTCACGGTTACAGTAGCGGACAAAAGTTTAAAACGAGAGGGCAATGTAAAACATAGTTTTATGGTTTGCAAATGTTTATATAGTTATTTTCACCGTGAGTATAGTAGAACACTATTTATTAATTAGCATAGAATATTTATAGATTTTTATTTATGATGCAATTTATTATTAATTAATTAATTTGTTTTCTTTGACCCTTTAGTCTTAAACTTTTGTCCGCTATTGTACATGTCAGAAACACTATATAGCTATTTTCATTGTCATGGTGGTAGAACACTATTTATTAATTAGCATAGAATATTTATAGATTTTTATTTATGATGCAGTTTATTATTAATTAATTAATTTGTTTTCTTTGACCCTTTAGTCTTAAACTTTTGTCCGCTATTGTACATGTCAGAAATACTATATATTTTCATTGTCATTGTGGTAGAACACTATTTATTGATTAGCATAGAATACAATTTTTATTCACCATGATATTTATTATTAATTAATTGATTTGTTTTCTTTGACCCTTTAGTCTTAAACTTTTGTCCGCTATTGTACATGTCAGAAACACTATATATTTTCATTGTCATTGTGGTAGAACACTATTTATTGATTAGCATAGAATACAATTTTTATTCATCATGATATTTATTATTGATTAATTAATCTGTTTTCTTTGACCCTTAGGTCTTAAACTTTTGTCTACTACTGTACATATCAGAAGCATTACTAATAGAAAGTGAATCTTTAAGAAAAGTTTTTAAATTGAAAATAATAAAGTCTAAGTTATAAATATATTTCTGCATTGATATTACATTTGTTCTGGCAGATCTCTAGAATAGATACAATGCAAAAAATAATTTGTTATTTGAATAATTTGAGAAATCAATAAAAAGCTTAATTTAAATTGATTTGACAATAAGAAACTAATGTAAACAGTTCACATACTTATTTTTATCATGATTATGGTAGAACACTATTGATTACCATAGGATACGATTTTTATTTATCGTGCTATTTCTTATTAATTAATTGATCTGTTTTCTTTTACCCTTTGATCTTAAACTTTTGCCCGCTACTGTACATACCAGAAGCATTATTTGACTACCGAAAATCTTACTACTCCTTAATGCAAAGGGGTAAACTTTGCAAATGAAGTAATACAGTAACAACAACAACTATAATATTATTATTACAATATGTTAAAGTGTAACGATGATGTTTTGCGAGCACAGCGTCAAGATTCGTCATCTCTTAGCCCAGGGCTTCTTAAACTTTTGTCATTCACGACCCCATTTATGATTGCGAGTTTCTTGACGACCCCATACAAATATAAAAGAAAAATAAATTAATATTTTTTGATGATTTATTTATTAGGTAACAATATACACATATACATATGAAAATATATAGTTTTAGAATTCGTTTTGAAATATACAAAAATCTAAAATTAAAAATTGCAGAATTTTGCTACGCGACCCCATAGTTTAAGAAGCCCTGTCTTAGACCAAAATCTCTGTGAAGGGTGTTGCCAGCAACCTTTTTCCAGTTTACTTTTCAGCTTTCAGTGCATCATTATCGTGGATGAAGTCGCAAAGACAGTTTTTGACATTATCATTACATTTAGGTTTTCTGTTTTCTATTACTCATTATATACATCTGCATACGCGAGTTTCGTGCGTTTCACAAATTTCGTAATAAAGTTTCCACAAAACAAATCTAATTTGAAAACACAATAGAATCCGGTGCGAGAGAAACGCAAGCAATTCGAGGGCTCCGTCCTCGCCATGGAAACGGCGGAGGCTGTGGGAGCCGCGTCACATCACAGAACTGTCCGGAATGTTTTAATAATATGCATTCCTGCCGGCTGAACGCTGAAAGCTCCTCGGGGGTTGCATTGTGCCCTTCGCTGGTACAATAACTATGACATAATTAACCGGCCATTCTTTTCTCTGCCGGAAGAATGCGCGTTTCTCCAGCAACCGCTGCACAACAATTCGGGTAACGCGATACACTTATGGAAGCGATATTAAAAAAAGAAAAAAGAAGAGGAAAGAAGGAAAAAAAAGAAATAAAGGGAAGAAGGGAAAGGAGCACACGGCAGGAGGAAAGTCGAACGCGCCCACTTCCTATCACGTGCAAGGCCCTTCGGGAACATTGTGCCCTTTGACGAACGCATCCCTCTGATATTCACGTTGGGCCCCAACCACGGGCCCCGTCATTAAGCATTATATCGTGGAACGGTGCGTCGAGTGAACGCAACACCCACTAGTTCCACGGGGAAGAAAGAGGAGAGGAAGGGTGAGCGCACGTCGCCGTCACGCCCCCAGCCTTTTTAGCGACCGAGCTGCCGTTTGTTCTTCGCGATTATTTCGGTAACCGGGTAGGTACGCGCGAGCTGGCGGAGGCGAGCACGGTGAAAAGGAAAGGAACGTCGGATGCGGGACCGGAAAGGAATCGGACACGCGTTCCAGACAGGATCACGGATCACGGAGTCCTCGTTTGACCCAGATTCCCGCGGTCGCTGGTCGCCATGAGTTCTTTGGGACAGAGCTGACATGCGATTATAGATTTTCCGGAATAATCAAAAAATCACCGAAAACATAACACGGTGCCGAAAAGAAGGAATCGGCCATTGTCCGAAATCCGGCTTCCTCGATGCCGTGGCGGGTGTGAAAGGGACAGTCTTGATTAGCGCACGTAGGGGTACGGTCGTGGAGTTTAGAATAACCGTTTGCGTACCACGAGCCGCTTTCGCGCTCTTCCGATTTCCTGTCGAGAAAACCCAGTGCATTTGACCGATACAGACAATTGACAGCGCGCTTACAATTTGCCAAAATGCGCTCAAACTTTTAGACGCATGTACGTCGCATCGCCATCACCTAGTATAAGAATATATATATAATATTAATTTATATTACGCAGTTGACAGAATAACTAACCAAATTTGTTTCTCTGTAAAATAAAAGGTTATATTTCATCTGATGTTATTATTTACAATATATACACATACAAAATTCGCCAATTACCTGTAAAATAAAAGAAACGACAATTAAAGTCAATTATTCGTTTCTTTTTTAAAACTCTTA
>JAOPTO010001139.1:24680-55952 GCA_033822845.1 Tetrapedia diversipes
AATAATAATGGCAAAAACATTAAAAATATCAATTTTTTTAATTTATATTAACCCTCCGACTACTGAAGCTTGGCGGCCTGGCCATGGGTCTTTCGAGACCCTCACGGATATTTCACTAATGCATATTTAGAGCCGACTACTGAAGCTTGGCGGCCTGGCCATGGGTCGAGACCCTCACGGATATTTCACTAATGCATATTTAGAGCCGTCCATGCGGCTCACCAATGCTACGCTACCCAAAGTGACGATCGCTCGAGACCGAGGTCCTCACCGATACTGTATGCAGTGACAATCACCCGATTCATAGGAAGATATAGGAGCGTATAGGAACAAATAATAATAACGTGAATTATCAAACGTCGAAGCTATATTTATTGTGTATTTACGTAGTCACGTATGCTATATAAAATTTGCTGGATTTTTCTCGAATGGCCACTGCAAATGAGTCTTTCATAATTATCGTACACGGCTATATATTTATTATCATTGTCTTTACAAAGACAACACCGACCTATTTTTTATTTTACATTCCTACATAGTGCTGAAAACTAAAATCTAAATAGTAAATACAAGAATAGTGTAAACTAAAATATATATTAAATACTAAAATATAATGCTAAAATGCTAAAACAATAATAAAAGCACGGAAATATAAAGTAAACTTTGAAATAAAGAATTGTTTCGATTTGCTGCACACGTTTCTTCTTCAGAGCGTTGCCAGAAACTGACTGTCGTCGGTTTCGTTACTTCGACACTCTGACGGAAACGTATATGTGTTAGTGCGATCGTCACTTTTCTCCTACCACATAGCGCCCATCGTTGTATGCGTTATCGCTTTCAAGGGACTCTCAGCATGGGTTACGAAAGACCCAGGGACCGCAGGCGGAGGGTTAAAGGACATACAATATTTCGGCACATAATCAAAGGAGCGCGATCGCGCTCTTCGGCTTTTTTCAACACATGATCGAAAGAGCGCGATCGCGCTCCTTGGCGTTTTTCGATCGTGTTTTTTGAAAACCCTTTGGTACGCAAACGGATAAAGTGCTTTTATGTACCGGTACTGTTATTTAGTTTCACCCGACTTACACCCCTACAATAAGAAGCTACTTTCTTGAATCATCTGTTCTTGTTGGATTAGGTTTTTAGAGGATTGGTGCGTTCAACCCTTTGAATTTTTATATTTATCTTAAAGCAGTGTGGACTTATATGTTGCGATCTATTTATTTTTGTAAGTGTACTATTAAACTAGTGAACTAATAAACTTTATATAGACACGCATACCTTGTAACTAATTACGGTTCCGTCAAATGTCGTGATTAGTATGATACGACAACGACAAAGCTACAGTTCTGAATAAAAGCCCGTGTTTAAAGTAAAATGAATAAGTGTTCGTGTAAAATTTAGGGTTACTTTGATTTAAGAAATGAGGACTCTTTGAAATTTGCTCAGCTATGGATTTTGTTCAGATTTTTTTAATACTAATGTCGGAGATAAAAGTCGTATAATTAACATAATCGCAACATCTTTGATTTAACAAGGGCATTGTTTATATTGTGTGCCCTCTATATTCTTGTAACGTCGCTGTAAGAAAGAAAGCCGTGTAGTAGAAACAGTATCAATACGGTATGAATATACAGGTAGATTTAAAAGTGTCTACTCAATTATTTATACATGCAATTCCATATAAAACTCCAATAACTGAAACTACCAAAGCAGTCAAAATGACCAATTGGTGATTATTCATAGCAATCTTATAAATGTACCGTGGTAAAGCTTCCAAAATTTACTATGATTTTCTGCAGAAGGTATTAACCACTTGCGGTATAAAGACGTGCCACGCACGTCGAGATGCTTTTCTTCCAAAACCACCAGCGACGTGTATACCACGTCGATAGGTATTTGTCGCAGAAACAAAAACGACGTGTCCGCCACGTCGGCTAACAGTTGGATCGTTCATTATTCGAGCTACAGTTCTAGAGTGCATCACATCGCATAGCATCATCGATATAAGGAAATATTTCAGAATCGATAGGGTATGTTGTACGGATTTTTTACACGAAAATTCTTTATGTAAGACCCTACCAACGCGCTAAGGCACTGGTTAAAGATTTGCGCTCGTAGACGCGGTGCGGCGTCAATGTAACGTCTTACCGCACTTTGTGTCGTAGAGCGCGGCTCGGCTACCGAAAGTTAAATCGTAGCGCAAGTGGTTAAAAAGGATTTCATTTCTATGCAATTCGGTATATTTTTCCATGTAATTTTCAATTTTATCGATGCTGCTCTACATATGCGGACACACAGAAGATGCACTCGTGAAATCGTGATCTTCTGCATAGAGTATTAACACGTTGAACGCCCAGCGTAAATCGGTGGAGTTTCTCCCAAGACCTAAACCCGAGACTCGGACTGTAAACAGCGCAATGTTATATTTACTTTATAATTTATTGTTACTTTATATCGTATATACTTATCATAATTGTGTTACAAATAAAATTAGTATAAATTACCTCCAAAATCTTGTTTCAATTAGAAAAGTGTCAATCGTTTACAAGAAACATAGCCGTCACCCAGATATGGGTGACGTGGCGTTCAACGTGTTAATGTAGATCTTTACTTATGAATACATTTCAGTTTTACGTGAAACGAAAAATCAACAGGATCCAACAGGCTCCACCTTTCCAATCACCCGTCGAAGTAATTAAATTTCCGTTTCCTGGAAAGTTTCGAAACGCTAAACAGGATGCTTTAACGTAGAAAAGTAGCACGATGCTTGCCACGGGTACTTAAACGCACAAGTATTATACTCCAGAGGCACGAGTGATGGGAATAATGGAGGAAACTAGGAAGCGAAATCTCGAGATCCTCTGATCCTCTTAAGTCATTACGATCTAGCGGATCTAGCAAAAGCGGTCCGCTCCGTATCGAAGCGTCCATTGTCCGCGACAAACACAATCCGTGTGCGAAACAACATGCCACAACGTTTTGCGCACAGGCTTGTGGAAAGCGTTCGCAGATACTTCCCCGTATTCTCTACTTGTTCACCGGATTCAAGTTCTTTGAAGTGTCGGGACATTTTACAGATGCATGCGCCCGAGGCCACGCGCGAGAGCACACGGAACAAACGGGAGCCTCTCCGTCCGGTTCGTCGTTTTTCAGCGAAACTTTTCAGTAAAAGCGAGTGCCTCCGCCGTGCCGGCGAATAATAAACACAGGCTCGGGCTGCGATCCCCGAAAGCAGATTATCCGGGAGCTACTTTTGGCAGGGCAAATCGATCACGGCCGAGCGCACTCCAACAAGTGGCTTTTAACAGGGAAACCGATGCCCGATCATCCAAGCGCCCTGTATCTGCTGCTCGATCGTGCGATCGACCGTTACCGTTTCTGTAACGGATCTCCTTTCGAACGCGCCGCTGCTGCTCATCCCGCGGATAGCTTCGAGAGGGGAGGGTCGGTGAAAAATACCCGGGAACGTCTTTTCTTTCGCGGCTGAAGAACGATCGTGTTCCAACGCTACGTGTTCGATCGTGGTGTGGTGATATGGTTATTATCGAGTATAGGGTTTGAGACAGATTAATATTTGTATGTGTTATAGTATAACCGCTGAATCTTTATATGTATCTATATATATATGTATGTATTATAATATTAATAATAATATATTAATAATAAAATATAAATAATATATAATATTAATAATAATATACTACTACTAATAATAATAATAATATATAATATTAATCATGATAATAATAATAATAATAATGCGTAATATTAATAATAATAATAATAATACATAATGTTAATAATATAAATTATATGTACAAGAATATGGAATCAAGAAAAAGTAACAATACTACCGTTCATAATATCAACAATAGGTATTGTCCTAAAAACATTAATTCAGAATTTACGAAAGTACCACACTTGCCAACATACATACATTCACACATTCAAAAAGCAGTCATTCTTAACGTAACGATAACAATGAGAAAATTGTTACAACAAAAACTTCATGCTAATCACAAACCAGAGAGGAAAGGTTGTTTGGCTCATTTTCTCTGTTTCGACATTTTTTATTACTCAATGTAAGACAAAATATATTTTCACTTTTGTGATAATATTGCTAGATAATGTACACCAAGTTTCATATTATTCTATGCAAAGTTTAATACCAAATTGTAAAACGTTGAAATTTAACCGATTTTTCTTCAGTTTATAATAATATTTGAAAATGAAGAAAATGGATTAGGTTTGCCCTAATATTGTAAATAATTACCCGGACAAGTTGGTTTCGAGTCCATTCGAAATTCCATCGGGCGTTCCAAGGGGGGAAGGAAGGTCGTCGAAGGCAGGCCAGGGCAGGGAACGGGATAGCTGAAAATAAGGAGCATCCACGGATGAGGAATGGTAGCCGGGGAGGATAGAGGGAAGGCCGGAGGAGTCGATGGGCCACCATGCTCGCCTATTACGGCGAAAGGAGCCATAGGGATTCGAAGAGTGGCCCCCTCGACCAACGGCAATTCGAATAAATAAAGAGGGAAAATAAGATATATGCGCGTGGGTGTGGCGGCAGGCGGGACCCAGGCTCATTGCCACCTCCGAAGCTGTCGGATCTCACACTCCCCATGGACGCGGCTATCTTCTCTATGCATATGTATACGGCCGCTGCTCGATCCCATGGATCGCTCCCCGTTTCCTTCTCTCTCTCCCTCTCTCTCTCTCGCTCTTTCTTTTCTTCTCTCAGTCTCAATCTCTTAATCTCCTCCCCCCTCTTTCTCAGTCTCAGTCTCTCTCAATTTCTTAACCCCCCTCTCTCTCTTCCTCTCTCAGTCCCAATCTCTCTCAATCTCTCTCTCTTCCTCTTTCAGTCTCAATCTCTCTTAATCTCAATCTCTCCCCTCCCCTCTCTTTCAGTTTCAATCTCTCTTAATCTCTTAACCCCCCCCTCTTTTTTTCTTTCTCTTCCTCTTTCAGTCTCAATCTCTCAATCTTTCAATCCCTCCCTCCTTCTCTCTCTTCCTCTCTTAGTCTCAATCTCTCTCAATCTCTCAACCCCCCCCTCTCTCAGTCTCAATCTCTTAAAATCTCTCAATCCCCCCTCTCTCTCTTCCTCTTTTAGTCACAATCTCTCTCAATTTCTCTCTCTTCCTCTTTCAGTCTCAATCTCTCTTAATCACACTCTCTCTCCCCTCCCGCCTCTCTCAGTCTCAATCTCTCTCCATCTCTTAACCCCCCTTCTCTCTCTCTCTCTCTCTCTTTCTCTCGTTTTTCCTCTTTCAGTCTCAATTTCTCAATCCCCCCTCTCCCTCTTACTCTTTCTCTTCCTCTTTCAGTCTCAATCTCTCACAAAATTTGTTAACATTCAAAAATGGGCATTCAGGAATTTGCCACACAACGTTTCACGGTATTCCCCCGATGGATACCTCGTGATAACAATAATTCCACGATGATTTCGTTAAACGAAACGCATACTATAGAGGCAGGCAAAGAGAAAGGTATCATTTGAATCAGGACGATAAGGATCGACGATACAAGCGTGTCCCAGGACCGAGCAGTAGAGGGAAGCCTAATCGTCGATGTTCTACTCGCAGCTACGTCAGATTAGGATCTCGACACCCACGCAGCCTGAGATCGCCGTACAGGCGGGTTTCTTTTTCTCCCTCTCCCCCGTCCCACCCCTTCACCCTCGTCTTATTCTCCCCTCGTCCTGTCCTGTTGTTCCTCTTGGTATTCGTAGCGTTGTCCGCATTCGGTCGGAATGTTAACCCTTTGCGTTTGAGAGGTGACTGTTAGTCGCTAAATGATAGTTTCGCAAATTTTCAGACCTTACTTAGTTTACTTATTAATCAGATTTAGTTAGTTTGTTTATTAATTATCGATTTGGACATATAGAGCACCGCTTTGGGGGTCTGCCGTCAAGATTCACCTAAAACAAATTGAAATTGCAACGATACGAGATGCTTCGTGCTTACGGTACACTTATTTGCGACAAAGAAATCAAATCGAAAATCATATTTAAAACATACCTAATACAAGGGAAACAAACCGTAATGACAAGGTAAAAATAATATTGTAAAGCACTTTTTAATCATGTGCCCAAAGTGTAACGAAAAAAGAAGAAAACACAATATTAAAAATGTACTGGTGATATTACAGGAAGAAAAATCATGTAAAAGAATTGTAGAGTTTCTAAAGGACATAAACCTACACAACCTAATCTAATATAATTTATACCGGTTACCAAAGTACCAAATAAATGTTCTCGACCTTATGTGGAAGTGACCTTAAATTCGAAAAAGAAAACAGCAAAAGATCGCAGTAAATTTCCAAAGACGAAGGTATCACAATAAATTTACAAAGTTTCCATGAAAAATTACGAATTGGTCATTTTTACCGGTCCTGGTAGATTACAGCGTTAAATACGTGCAACGAAAGGGTTGCGCGAGGGACGTCCAGCAAAACGGAAGGAACGAGGCAAGGAGGGGGGTGAAGGGGGTCGATAAAACGAGTTTATTGGCTCGTTTGTTCCCGAAGGTGGCGGTTTCTTTGTCGCGACTAGTAACGATCGTTTTACTACCGGTTTCAACGATTAGGGCTATCGTGACGTTTCGCGAGTGAAGGGGAAAAAAGAAGTAGATGGAGGGGGGGAGGAGAGAGACCGGCAGTGATTTACCGGTCGTAAACGATCGTAATCAACCGGAGCCAGAGCTCTGGCCGGTGTATCGAGCACTTCGGGGTGTCCAGGAATTACGAAGAGAAATATATTAGTTAATATAATATGGGTACTTTATACGGAACCCCTCCGCGTTAGGGGGGAGGGGATCTTCTCGATGATTCGCGGTTTTATGAGTGTTATCGTGGAAGATCTTCAAGGTCCAAGAATTCCGTCGAACGCGTTACAGGCAGTTCAGCGTCTTCGATTGGGATTTTTACAAATTTCAACAAATTTCGCGATTTGCTCGATTTTCTTGCGTCATTTCCGTCCTTTAATCCCTTGCCTTACGATTAAATCTCGAAGAATAGTACGCGTGTAGGCAATTAAATTTAGCTCGATTCTCAGTGTGGAATTATCGTTAAATAAAACTTAAATATTTTTGCTAAATTAATTTCATATGGTTTTTAAACATTGAAATATATTGCCTGTCAAATTCGAGTTTAATATAGAAAATTTAATCATTTTCACTTAGAGGGTTAAATGTGATCCGATTAGGGCAGTTTCAAACGATACATGCATGAGACGTATCTTTTTCTTAGTCTTGTATTTTTTGCGGACTGTGATTTATATCAAGGCTTTCCACCTATAACATGTGAAATAACTGAATAAACGTCGCATCAAACTACCCTCAGAGCAATAACCTACTACATGCACCCTTTCGTTAACCTATAAATTTGTTGTACACTTTAAAGGGCCCATTCTCTTTTGCACACCCTAATTTATACCAAGGCTTCCCACCTATATCACGTGAAACAAATAAATAACCGTCACATTAAACTACCCTCAAAGTAACAGCGTACGATTTGCACCCTTTCATTTTTCTATAAATTTATTGTTTTCTTTAAAAGGCCCATTCTTTTTTGCGTACCCTAATTTACATCAAGGCTTTCCACCTATAACATCTGAAATGAATAACTAAATGTCACATCAAACTACCCTCAGAGCGATAACCTGTTACATGCACCCTTTCGTTAACCTATAAATTTGTTGTACTCTTTAAAGGGCCCATTCTTTTTTGCGCACTCTGATTTATACCAAGGCTTTCCAACTATAACATGTGAAATGAATAACTAAACGTCACATTAAACTACCCTCAAAGCAACAGCGTACGATTTGCACCCTTTCATTTTTCTATAAATTTATTGTTTCCTTTAAAAGGCCCATTCTTTTTTGCGTACCCTAATTTACATCAAGGCTTTCCACCTATAACATCTGAAATGAATAACTAAATGTCACATCAAACTACCTTCAGAGCGATAACCTGTTACATGCACCCTTTCGTTAACCTATAAATTTGTTGTACACTTTAAAGGGCCCATTCTCTTTTGCGCACTCTGATTTATACCAAGGCTTTCCAACTATAACATGTGAAATGAATAACTAAACGTCACATCAAATTACCATCAAAGTGACAGCCTTGCACACATACACATACGTATGTAATACCACCAACCCCCTTCCTTGAGCGTTCCTTCGATTCGCGACGAGCCGCGAAGACAAGCGGACGGCAATTGATCGAACAAAGAAGTGTTAATTGCGTTATTATGGCCGCTCGGGCTTATCGTGCCCCTCACCGATGTCTACCGAAACGATCGCGATCTTATCGGACCCCGTCGGCCATTGTACGATTATTAAATACGATGATGCGGCTCTATCAACCGGGCACCGTGCGTCGCTGCGATCGCTGAGAGCCGATCGATCCGTCGATCTCACCGATCGCAGCCGTGCGCCAGGGAAGATCGAGGGTTCGGTCGAGGTGGCGCGCGGTAGGTCCCCGTCGTCGTCCCCGGGCCTGACTGCCGGGGATTTTCATCGCCGGACAGATTTCCGTGGCCGGTTAACCTATTCAATGCTAGGCAAATTTAACCCTTTGCGCTTGAGAGGTGACTGTTAGTCGTTAAGTGATAGTTTCATAAATTTTCAGACTTTGGTTAGTTTGTTTGTTAGTCAGATCTGGAAGTTAAATAGTCATATATGTAAATTTTAGTATATCACTTAACTAATCTAAAATGTCGTTTAATATAGGCGAATTTTAGTGAATATTTCAAATTTGAACATTTTCGATTTGCAAATTTTCAGACTTTAGATAGTACACTTCTTAATCAAACCTGGAGGTTAAATAGTCATATATGTAAATTTTAGTATATGACTTAACTAAACTAAATAAAGTTTAGTATAAGTGAAAATATTAAGGGTAAACATTTTGCACTTAAAAATGTGTGAAGCTAATAATATTATTAGACGACTAACTGTTTCCTCTCGAGTGCCAAGAGTTAACTCTTTGCACTTGGAAGGTGACTATCAGTGATAATTTTGCAAATTTTCAGACTTTAGATAGTATACTTCTTAATCAAACCTGGAGGTTACATAGTCGTATATATAAATTTTAGTATATGACTTAACTAAACTTAATGAAGTTTAATCTAAGTGAATCTTAGTAAATATTTTGTAATTGAGAATCTTTGAAATTAATATTGTTAGACTACTAATAGTTACCTCCCGAGGGTTAACCTTTTGCGCTTGAAAGGCGACAGTTAGTCGACAAATGATACAAATTTTCAGACTTTAGTTAGTTTGTTTATTAGTCAGCCTTGAAGGTTAAATAGTCATATATGTAAATTTTAGTATACGATTTAATTCAGTATACGTTTTTGTTTCTCGTAATAGCTAAATGTCTGAGGAATGATGTACCAATTTCCTTTTTCCTCATTTACATGTTCATAAAACACTGAGATTCATCGAAACGCTTGGAGGGGACAAGTGGGCCGGTACCACGTATCGGTCCCAGCCGCTAGCAGGAGCACGTGGGTCCGATACGGGGTACCAGCACCGTACCTGAAGGGTTAATCCGTTATTCAAAGTATCATCAACGTCGAGACGCGCGGCGCGACGCGTAACGTTTGTCGTAATACCCGAGGAGCGGCGCTTCTTATCGCGGGCCCAAGCGCGCCGCCGCTGATCTTAAAGTCGAATGCGACGGGCCCAGCCTCCCCTGAGCTGTTGTTGTTCCCGTGTTCGCGTTTCCAGCGGCCGCTACGCCGGACCACCCGCTGGTGTACTTGCGTGGACGAGCCAGAGTTACGCGCGCGTTTCTTCGCAGGCCCGCTCTCCACGCTGTCGAACGAGATTTGCGATTCCCGACGTTCGAGCCACCCGCGGAGTCCCGGGGGACTCGTCCTCGGGATTTATCGCGATCCATTCGTTGCACTGTTTGATCGATCAAAGGGAAACGTGGTTTCAAAGGTGGTTTCGATGCGGCTGCTTCTTCAACGGCCCTCTCTCTTTCTCTCTCATTCTCCCTCTCCCTCTCCCTCATCCTCACCATCTCTTTCTCTCCCTTATCCTCTCCCTCTGCCTCTCTCTCTCCCTCACCCTCTCCCTCTCCTTCTCTCTCTCCCTTACCCTCACCCTCTGTCTCTCTTTGCCTCTCTTTCTCTCTCTGTCTCTCTTTTTCTCTCTCTCCCTTTCTCTGTCTCTCTTTATCTCTCTCTCTTCCTCTCACCCTCTCCCACACCCTCTCCCTCACCCTCTCCCCTCACCCTCTCCCTCACCCTCTCCCTCACCCTCTCCCTCACCCTCTCCCTCATCCTCCTCTCCCTCACCCTCTCTCTCCCTCTCTCTTTCTCCTGTCTCTCTCTCACCCTCTCTCTTCCTCCTGTTTTCTCTCTCCCCCTCTCTCTTTCTCTCTCCCCCTCTCTCTTTCTCCTGTCTCTCTCTCTGTACCTCTATCTCTCTCTCTCTCTCTCTGTACCTCTCTCTCTCTCTCTCTTGTTTTGCCTCCTTTTTATGGGGTCGCGACGAATGCGCCCTTGCTTCTTGCGCGGGCTGTTCTCTGGAAGTGGCAATTAACCGGTTTGCGAAAATTTGCATAACTCGCGACGGGCAAGTTCCCCGCGATGTGCTGGCTCCACGTCCTCCCTCCCCCCCCCCCTAACCCTGTAGGGCTGCGTCGAGGAATCACGTCGTTTGAACGTTCGCGCGCGGACTAATCGATATTTAATCGCGAGGGGGCGCGCTCGTGCTCACGCACGTGCACGTGTGCGTGCAGCACGTGCGGGGAACGCTTGTCACGTGCTCGCCACGGCTAGTGCACACGCGCGCGTACATGGAATACAAGTGTACGTATATAGGTACAGTAGCGGACAAATGTTTCAGACCAAAGAGTCAACGAAGGTAGATTGATTGGTTCGTAAGAAATAGTACGATAAACGAAATTCGTATTTTATGTTAATCAGTAAACAGTGTTCTAACTTAATAACGGTAAAAATGAATATGTAGACAATATTTGTAAACCATAAAACTATGTTTCACATCGTCCTCTCGTCTTAAGCTTTTGTCCGCTACTGTACGTACTCCCTTACGCGCGCGAGGACGCGCTCGATACGGAGAGCCGATTAACCCTTTGCTAACTGGAAAGGTGAATGTGATAATTTTGCAAATTTTCAAGCTTAAAGGATTAAATTGTCATATGAATAAATTTTAGTATACTGCTTACAGTTGCGGACAAAAGTTTAAGACCAAAGTGTGGAAGGAAACAAATTAATTAATTAATAATTAATAATACGATAAATAAAATTCGTAATCCTATGCTAACCAATAAATAATGTTCTACCATAATGACAATAAAAATGAATTTATGGGTAATATTTGCGAGCCATAAAATTCTCTCTTACATTATCCTGTCGTCTTAAACTTTTGTCAGCTACTGTAACTGAGCCAAATCAAATTCAATACGAGTGAATATTATTAAATATTTTACATTTCAAAATCCTTGAAGTTAGAAGAAGTCACCTCTTACCTCTCGAGCGCAAAGGGTTAATTTCTTCCCCAGCTCTGTTTCGCTGTTCAGCCTTTCGTGCGTGTTTGAAGCGCTAGCTTTCACGAGGGAAACGAGCAACGTTTATTAACGTTTTGTTTGTACATCTCGATTAGAGCTAATCGATCCCCCGGCAAAATGAGGCATAATATAGAGTCCTGGCTCGCTCATAAATACTCATTTGTGCGGGTAGCCTCGCTGCTCTCCCTCTCTCTTTCCTTCTCCAATCCCATTCTCTCTTTCTCTCTCTCTGTTGCTCTTGCTCTTTCACTGTCCACCGTCGTTTCCACCGTCGCCCAGGTCGACTTCGTTACGCTTGTACGGGCGGCGGTATTCGAGCGCACGAATTTGTGTACATAATTAATGAGCGTTATTAGCTGGTAACTATATTTATCGCTGCCTCTTGTGGCCACCGCCGGGACACGGGATTTAACGCGCGACACCTTGTACATGAGTCGCTGGCGAATGACGAACGACGCCAATAAACGAAACCGATCGCACGGATTAGCTTTTATAAAGTGGTAAATCAACGCTTGTCGGTCGAGTGAGAAACGGGGAAAGGGGAACTCGGGTCGTTGTGTCGCGTGTTTGAGAATACGAGAATTTGTTGAAAATCAATAAATAATTGTAGGAAATTCAGCTTTTATTTCTACTTTTTATTAATAATATAGGAAAAGGTTATAAATTAAAAAAAAGAAAAGAAAGAAGGGTGAATAATAATAATAAATATACGTGTATTTAATAAAACTAAAACGACACAAACAAACACAAAATAACAAACTACGCTGATACTTCGCAAACTACGCTGATACTTCGCAAACTACGCCTATGCTTCGCAAACTACGCCTATGCTTCGCAAACTACACAGTCCTTCGCTCTACGCTGGCTACTTCGTCGTCTAATACTTCCTATCTTCACCGTCTGATACTTTCTGCCTCGCGCTTCTTTTTTTTTTTTTGTTAGAATTGCTGGATTGGGTGCGCCGCTCCTACCTGTGGTCCAGGCTTATCGGCTAAAAAATGTTGTTGGTGTTACCTATGGAAGTGACTGTGTTAGTATTAACGATAGCATGAAGTGGGGGGAGGAAAATTTTCAAAAAACCTCCTGATCATGATAGGTGTCCTCAGGATCTGTAGGTGAAGAGAAATATTAGGTTGTTGCGATGTGTTTGGCTTGTGATTTATCTAGGTGTGAAAGAGGAATAGGGATTTTTGTCCTATAGGGGACTCGATTGAGGTCGTAGGTCCCGGTAATTTGGACTAGTGGATTTAGATGGCAGGAGACGTCATATCTGCCAATTAGTGCGGCTATGTATGTGTGAAGGTGAGGGATGCGAGTCTCATTTAAGAGGTCGACGGTAGGGTATCTCGATGGTCTGCCTGTAATAGTTTTCAGTATTTTGTTTTGAGTTCTCCTTCCTTTCTGCCTCGCGCTCGCATTTTCCCCGTCATATATTCTTCCAAACACTCGTGTCCTTTCATTCTAATTGTCAACCTTTCTCACTCTACGCATTCGATCACGACTACCCAGAATTTCTCAGTCGCACTGTTTTCTCAAGTTCTCATCTTTCACGCCTTAGAAACATTCGAGCCCAAACATTCTGCGTTCACGCGACAATCGCCCAACTCAAGTACTCTGACCTTTCCAGCCTCGCATCCACTCATTCACATTACTACAATAAAAAATTCTACTTTTGCTGCTAAGAAATCTGTAAGACATACGCCTGAGACCGCACGTTTTTCGCAAACTTGCACGTTACTGAAATCATTGTAACATTTTTATCGATGATGCAATGTTTGTCAAACAATTTTTTTTTTTTTTATTTCAGAAGAAACACACCTTGACGGGTTTTATTAGCGAAGAAATATAGATTGTGGTGTACTGAACAATAATTACGTTGTATAATCTCCAAGAAAAAGAAGCGCATCGATCACGAGTTTACTCGTGGCCGGTCAGCAACATTCGGTTTGCTAAACACGAGAAAACTCGTGAGCGGTCCTTAATGTGTTAATAAAGTAATGTGAAGTGCTTGGAATATTGTTAAGCACATTTTCTACCCCGTGATATGGTTGACATTAGTATAGAGACGAGCAACAAAAGATGGTTGGTATCACCCTGCAGTTATAAAGTAGCGAGCGAGCTCTAATGAGCAATGAGTATCGATAACAACTGCGACAAGCATCGAACATTCAAGAAGGCTGGTCGATAAGAAACAGAAGATTCCAACCAGAACATTCCAACCGGAACAATCCAACACCCCGTTTGAAGTCAACAAAAATTGCTGGAAATAATAGTGGTTGTTTGTGCAAATCTTGCTCACGAAGTTCAAAACCCGTTTAATTGACGCGTTTTGTAAATCTAGTGTTAACACTTAGTCGACCAAATGGAGAGATCTTCCATTTTGTCCTCAACAGAGTGCTGCAATTGATTCTATTTGCTTGTGTTATCAGTTAGTCTTGAACTAGTACTGTTCATAAATTTTCTAAAATACAATTTTTAATAAATCCAACATCAGCTTAAGACCAACTAATAACAAAAGTAAATAGAATCAATGGCACTGCTTTGTCAGGGAAAAAATGGGAGATCTCCCCATTCGGTCGGCTAAGTGTTATAAGGGACATTTAAGCGGACATTTAAACGGACACCGTCGTATTGCGTACAGCGTTACGGATTTTGCGATCTCGCTGTGCACCGTGTCGAGGCGAATCGATTGCTCGCGGATCTGTACCAATCTACGATTAGTCGCGGTCGCGGTGCTTGACCCTTTCCCACGCTACCGCATCCTAGGCGAGTGAGGAAGTGCTTCGTTTCCCAAGCTTCTATTCATTACGGTGTAATAGCTCCGTGATCGTGGAAAATCGACTAAGGCCAAAGCTATGCGGATATTTTAGAACGTAGTAGAACGACTGTTTAGAGTATATTTAGAGTGTAATACTTAGAGCGACTGAGAGGTAAAACGGTATAAATTAAAGCTTATAGATTGTACAGCAATTAAATTGAGTAGCAATGAAAGGACAATTTTTTGCCATTTTACTAGTAATAGTAATAATAGTTGCTTAAATTTTCATAGAATTGCATCCTTTCAAATTTCAATAACCGATTCTAAACATTCTCGACTAACAGATTATCAATCGCATCACAAAGGAGAGATTCTAAGCACAGACCGAGGTTTCCTCCTCAAAATTAATTATCCGGAAAATTTTAAGACTAAAGGGTCAATGAAAACAAATTAATCAATTAATAAGAAATAACAGTATAGATAAAATTTGTGTTCTATGCTAATCAATAAATAGTGTCCTACCATAGTAACGATAAAAGTGAATAGTTAAATAATATTTGCAAAGCATAAAATTATGTCTTGTCCTCTCGTCTCAAACTTTTGTCCGCTACTGTACGATACTGGTAGCGAACGCGCTAATCACGATCAGTATTCGAATGCTATTCCTTTTCCAATCGCTTTCACCGTACCTGTTCTCCATCCTTGTGGGAACTCGGGACTCGAGTTCGTGACAATGTTAAAGCTATTGCGGCTTGGGACTTTTTTTAATAATTAAAGCAGTGAGATGGTTCTTAACTTTTTAATTTTAATATGTACGATACGATATGAGGATTCTTACTAAATAGGCGTTGTGGAGAACGTGATATTTATACACACAGTTAGATTCAGAATAAGGATTCTAGATGTCACCTAGGTAATATTATTAATATTCTACTTTATCGACAGATTTATAGTTGCTCCTAACAGACAGCAACTAGCATACACGACAACGTAACGTATGCGTGGCCTAATAGCCACGAAACGGGCGAGGTCCCGTTCTGACAGCGTATCCACAGCGGAGGAATGCGGGACAACTCAATCTCCTGGCCTGGTAGAGGTCGCAAAACAGCCGAATCATAGATTCGAAGAAAAACAAAGGGACGAAAGCGAGGCACCTATGACGAAGCTGTTCTCCGCGCGAGCTCGCCCGAACGCGGCGTGTAATGCAACGTTAAAGCTCACAATGAGCTGGCCCACCTACGGGTATGCAGTCGTGAAAGATGTTTCTCATTGTCTCCCCGTTCCTGTGGGAACCAATTTTCGTCGAAATCCAACGGGATAAAGGATTTCATGAATGAAGCCGGAGCCGAAGGCCCACCGGATCCTTTCTATTTTTCTCCAGGTTCCACTTGTCAGCCTTCTGGATCCTCCCTGTATCCTCTATTTTCTCTTTCACACGCGTCGCGGCTTCCTCGGAGGATCTAACGACCGTTTCAAAAGGTGGAGCTTTCTCCTCTTCTCAGTTTCTTTTCCCTGCTACCTTCTATCCTGTCCCTATCTCTCTCTCTCTCTTCCTCTCTCAGTCTTAATCTCTCTCAATCTCAAATTTTTAATCATTGAATCCCCCTCTCCCCTCACTCCCCTCAATGTCATTTCTCTGTTTCTCTGTCTCTTCCTCTCTCAGTCTCAATCTCTCTCAATCTCAAATTTTCAGTCTCTCAATCTCCCCTCCCCCCCACTCCTCTCTCTTTCTCTTCCTCTCTTAGTTTGAATCTCTCTCAATCTCAAATTTTCAATCTCTCAATCTCTCCTCCCCTTCACTCCTCCCTCTCTCTCTCCCTTCCTCTCACAGTTTCAATCTCTTTGAATCTCAAATTCTCAATTTCTCAATCTCCCCTCCCCTTCACTTCCCCCTCTTTCTTCCTCTCTCAACCTCAATCTCTCTCAATTTCAAATTTTCAATCTCTCAATCTCCCCTCTCCCTCTTCTTTCTCTCTCTCTCTTCCTCTCTCAGTCTCGATCCATCTCAATCTCCCCTCCCCCTCGCTCCTCTCTCTCTCTCTCTCTTTTTCTTGGGCCGCCTATTTTTTTCCTTTCTCTCCATCGAAGCAGCATTATCTTATAATCGACCGAATGATTCTCCTGTCCGCTAGAATGGCACGACCTGCTGAGCACACGTTTCACTTCGTTAATGTCCGCCCCGTGAGAGCGAGTCCAACCAATTTGACGACTTCTTTCTCCCCTGCTTCGGCTCTCGTCAACGCGGGACCGTCCACCGCTCAATTTGGGCCCGCTCCCTAGAGCGGGAGGGTGAACACAGGCCCCGTGGACGCCTGTCGCGTGGTCCAGAAGCACGAACCCGGCGGCGAATGGGGGCCCAGTTAAGAAGTTTCTCGAGACATGCAACGCTCGCCGCTACGTAACCACTGTACGCGATCCATTTTTGTATTCGGCTCACCTGATCGCGACGTGTGCGGTCCGTGACGTCATAATTCGGGGCCCCTTCGAGGCGTTCCGCCCCCTTAATGCGGGCTCCGACACCTCTTCGCTCCGCGATCCAGCACGCACTTTCCCCTCCAGCCCCGTCCGTCCCCCACCCTCCCTTTTCCCCAGCGATTCTTTACTCCTGTTCCTTCTCTCCTCCTCGCCAGCCCCCTCTCACCCTCTCTTCCTCCGTCCCCCTTTACCACACAGTGTCTTCCTCCGTTTCAGCCACGTCGAAGGGTGAAAGGGGGAGGAAGACCGCGACGACGGGGTACGAGGATGAAGGGGGAGGCGAATCGCGCGCGTCTGCACCCTCCCTCCCTCCCTTAGGCCGTAGTTCGCCGCAGTACCCCTTTCTCCCTCCCCCCGCCGCGCAGTGACCGAGGATGCCACGACGGTATATACACCTCGAAGGCGGCCAAGGGGGATATAATGGCTCGGCCGGACTTCACACGATGCCGACCGGGTACGTCGGCCCGGAGGATGATGCGGACAGAGAGAAAGGGAGAATGAGAGAAGAAACAACGCTGGACCTCCGGGGGAGGACTTTCAGTCGCGGAAGAAGCTGGCTGCCTCTTTCATCCTTATCCTACGCAACGGCAGATCAGGCGCGAGTTCCTCGTGTTCTTCCTCGAAAATGCGAGCGACCACTTCGGTCCCCGTCGCGATTAGGGGGACATGCGCGAGAGGTCCCGCGACGGAACCTGTAAACAGGATAGAAGGAACGTGGAAGGAGGAGAAGTGGCTGAAGGAGCTCGAGAGGAAGATTAGGGTATTCGAAGGCGTCGGAGAGAAGTCGACGGTGGGGCCCCTCGTGCAAGGAGAAGTCGGAGGGTGGGCACCGTTAGCCGGTTTTGTACGGGGAGCCCTTCGCCGCTGTCAGCCCGCGGGGGCCTTATTTCAAGACCGTACCGAATCAGGCACGACAATCGCTCTAATATCCACACGAATGCCATGCCGGAGGCCTCCGTGGTCCAACGGGGCCCCTGCCTTCCCTCTTCGTCCCTCCTTTTGTACCCTCTATCAACAGCCGGACTCTCTCTTTACCCACGAGTAAGAGATCTCTCTTGTCTTCCCTTCTTTCTTCTTCTTATTGTTCCTTTTCGCTGCTTTTTATCTCCACTTTGTTTCTCTCGGGCTCTCTTTTCATTAGCCGGAGGAATTATCGTGTTTTGTCGGAAAGCATATCTATCGCGATACCTATTGTGGAGTAATTATTGTTTGTTAACGATTAGTACTTATGTAGGAATTATTTATTCGTATTTTTTCGGAAAGCATTATCTATCGTGATACCTATTGTGGAGTAATTATTGTTCATTAATAATTAGTATTTATGTAGGAATTGTTTATTTACTTGTGACATCATTTATGTAGTAATCATCATTTATTAATAATTGTATAAAATTATTATTGTTTATGTAGAAATTATTTATTTAATCGCAATGTCTATTATGTAGTGATCACTTTTTCTACGTTATTATTAGTATTTTTGTTGGAATTATTTATTTACTTGTGATACCCTTGTTGTAGCAACCATCGTTTATTATTAATTGCGTAAATTTATTATTATTTATTTAATCGCGATGTCTATTATGTAGTAATTACTTCATCGACGATATTATTGGTATTCATCTTAAAATTATTTATTTACTTGTGATACCCTTTATGTTGTAACCACAATTACGTAAATTTATTATCATTTATTTAATCGTGATGTATCTTACATAGTAATTACCTCATCGTCGTTATTATCTGGCAACTTTCAAATATTCTTGTATCACAAAGCAGAACAAATTGCAAAACACGTTCCGCGTACGTTCAAAACAGTAACAGATCTCTTTCCGCCGTCCGTTCGTCAAGTCGCTAGCATATTTCCTTCGGTCATCAATCGAAGCTTCTCTTACATTCCTTATGCGACGCCGCCATTTTCCTCGCGCGCCTTTCACCGAGTCGCAATTTACCCTCCCTTTCGAAGACGAGTCGATTAACGCGGTAATGTATTCCCGGCTAGTCGCGTACACGTACACGCACACAGGCATTCCTTACAATCGGATTCGGAGTCGGAGGAGAGCCAGCGAGAACTGGAAGGCTCTTTTATCCGTCCCGATGAAAGAGGCTGGTGCACCGTGGCGCGGCTGATAAACGGATTAAGAACTTTGGATCTAATTGGCCCCCGGGCCGATTGTAAAGGAAACCCTCGCCGGCCTTATTGCCGGCTACGAGATTAGGATTCGTTCGTGTATATATACCCTTCGGGGCTTATCTCTCTTTCAACCGTTGCTTTCCAACCTGTCGTTGAAACCTGCCTCTATTTACCCGCGCGTATCCCCTTGGGTTCCGATCGTTTTACGGTCCACTCTAATCGTCACTTCCGCATACTTGGCCTGCGTTCCGTTCCACCGATGGATCGTTATCGTTCCCCGTTATCGCGGGCCGCATCGCGAGCCGTCTCGTCGCCTCGTCCCACCCAGAACCTATCGACCGGAGTTCGGCATTAATCGATTACAATTTTTAATTTGATGGGATGATCGATGAAAACGATTAATCCCTTGCACTCGATCGTTAGTCGTCTAATGATAGTATGTAGCTTCATTATTTACTAAGATTCGCCCATATTATATGTTATTTAATTTAGTTAGATGATATACTAAAATTTACATACATGGTTATTTAACCTCTGAATCTGACTAATAAGCAAACTAACTAAAGTCTGAAAATTAGCGAAACTATCATTTGACAACTAATACTTACCTCGGGTTAATCCTTTGCACTCGAAAGGTGACAGTTAGTCGTTTAATCATACTAACTTCAAAAATTCTCAAATTCGGAATATTTACTAAGATTCGCCCATATTATATATTATTTAATTTAGTTAGGTGATATACTAAAATTTACATACATGGTTATTTAACCCCTGAATCTGACTAATAAGCAAACTAACTAAAGCCTGAAAATTTGCGAAACTATCATTTGATAACTAACAGTTACCTCGGGTTAATCCTTTGCACTCGAAAGGTGACAGTTAGTCGTTTAATCATACTAACTTCAAAAATTTTCAAATTCGGAATATTTACTAAGATTCGCCCATATTATATGTTATTTAATTTAGTTAGATGATATACTAAAATTTACATACATGGTTATTTAACCCCTGAATCTGACTAATAAGCAAACTAACTAAAGTCTGAAAATTTTATTTGGTAACTGACAGTCACCTCTCGAACGCAAAGGGTTAAGCAAATTAATCGTGTAGAAAATAATATTTTAGCAGCATCTCTATTATAATTAGCAATTATTGTGCATTGTTATAATGAATGCTGATGAGTGACTGATTCACTATGTAAGTATTTCTGAACTAAATTCGCACGGTACCATTAGTTATATCATTGACTACTGGATGGCGTTGTTGCGTTGATATGTGTGTATTTCCTACAAATTATTGAAAAATCGGCGATTGAATTGATCGATTGATAAAAGTGATCGTTGGTCGTTAATTAAGGAAATTAATCGTTTAAATAATCAGTGACTCGATTAATCATTGATCATTGATTGAAAACAAATCTATCTTTTGTTATCAACTTCGCTGACGATTTGTTAATATTGTATCTAAGGACTTGATCTGTTAAATAAAATTAAAATGAAAATTAAAAAGATCAAAACTATTCGCTTTAGTCACGTGGTCTTCTAATTAGTCTACTGCCTTAAGCGTTGTCCTGCGTACTGCTCAATCACTTCTCGTTCCGACGGTAATAATTAAAGTATAAGGTTGATTATATTGGAAATAGGATTTTAGATTGCTTGATAAAATACACTCTTATTTGAAATATTAAATACTTTATTATATAGCATGAGGAAGGGCAACTGCGACCGAGCTTTGCGAACTTCACAAAAGATTCTCTCACTAAATTACTCTCATAAAGCTTCTCTTTGCTCTCTTACGGTATGTTTCCCACTAACGGCATTCTCTCTAATCTATAACTATGTGTTTCTCAAACTTATAATTTATTGGAAATGGAGAGTTTTAATAATTACTAAATAATCGTGTAATGTGCTATCTTTGTTTTCCTCAGCTCTTTTTAATTTCCACTATAGTCTATGCCATATCTACTGTCACCTTATGATTCTTTTGTACCAAAGGGTTCCATACTCATATAAAATAAATAAATGAATCAAGTTTCCAACAGATTCGGGAGAAATTCGCGAGCAGGGAGCGAGGATATTCGGCCTCCGGTGGAATAGGAAGAAGCGAGAGGAGGATGGTGGCGCGGTACCACGGTATAAAACAGAGCACCCCCAGCCCCGACTAGCTGATGACTTCATTGAACTGGTCCCGCTGGGCCCTCGGGCCCAGGACCTCCCTGAAACCGTCTGAAATTATAACGCCGGCCGCGCGGCCAGGTCCGCTTTTGATGCGCTCGAGACACGTTCGAACATTTAGTGTGGATCCTCCTGGCCACCACCACCGTCTTCGATGGAAACACAGCTCTGCTCACTCTTTTCTCTTATCGACGACTTCGATGCGTGCTTCCGCGTGCTGTTCGACCCGTTCCAATTGTTAAACAACAACGATATACAAACGATGTGATAAATTTCTGAGTTTATGAAGTTAGAAAGTACATAGAGAGTGAAATGGGGAATTGACCATAGAAAATAAATTTCAACCCTCTAACATGCTAATTTATTAGCATTTTAACAAATAATTTTTGTTTTTTTTTCATAAGGTGGAGTATATATATCAACTCTATAATGTTCTATAATGTAAAATTGTTTAAACTGGAAAATTTTTGTTCATCTGCATATATAGGATTTAATTATTAATTTTCCGTTCCATCAATTTTTTTATATTTCAAACAAAAATTCAGCCCATAGAGGGTTAGTTTAATGTAGATCCCGCCGGCCACCACCACCGTCTTCGATAGAAACACAGCTCTGCTCACTCTTTTCTCCTATCGACGACGTAGATGCATGCTTCCGCGTGCTGTTCGACCCATTCCAATTGTTAAACAACAACGATATACAAACGATGTGATAAATTTCTGAGTTTATGAAGTTAGAAAGTACATAGAGGGTGAAATGGGGAATTGACAACTGAAAAATAGATTTTAACCCTCCATGGGCCCATGGAACTTTCAGGTCACATGCTAATTTATTGGCATTTTAACAAATAATTTTAGTTTTTTTCATAAGGTGGAGTATGCATATTAATTCTATAATGTTCTATAATTATTAATTTTCCGTTCCATCAATTTTTTTATATTTCAAACAAAAATTCAGCCCATAGAGGGTTAATTTAATGTGGATCCTGCTGGCCACCACCACCGTCTTTGATGGAAACACAGCTCTGCTCGCTCTTTTCTCCTATCAACGACGTAGATGCGTGCTTCCGCGTGTTGTTTGACTCGTTCCAATAGTTGAAGAACGACGATATACAGGTGTCGTGATAAACTTACAAATTTATAAAGCTAAAAAGTATATAGAGGGTGAAAACACGAATTGCCCTTTGAAAAATAGACCTTAATTGTCATTTTCCTATTTTCTAGATAAGAATCATGTACATAGTACAAATACGATGTAATTAACAAAATAAGCTCTATTTTCTACAGCAACACGTGGTCTACCCTAATGGTGTAATTCCTCATGATTAAATAACATTATACACAAGCGCCCCCGACTTTCGCACTTAATCGAAACTGGATTACCAAACCTTAAATTACTATTTCACTAAATCCGTGTAAACCATGCGTTTTTAAACCAGAAATCTACAACACCGATAAATCGGGCCGCGGCTCGAGAGAAACAACGCGACCGGGATCGTAGCCCGGACACGAGCGTTTCATAACGAACGGTCGTTGTTAGGCCGTGGCCTATAAACTCGCGACTTACAACCACGATTGCCTGGCGACCTTCGCGTGGGTTCTCCGCGAAACACGATCGAAACCCAGGCCCGTTCCCCCCCTCCCCGCGACACGTGCCCCTCGTCTATCCGTCCCCGTGTCGGGACAATGTATCGCGGTCGCGGATCGTTCGACAACGATCGCGGCCCCGTGGACGATCCATCGTGCGAAAAGCTGCGCGGATCGACGTCGTGATCGCGCTCGATCGCTCGTATCTCACGGAACGGTCGACGTAGAGGAAAGGGAGCGTCGGGGGTGGGGCAGCTCGAGCACCGGGGCGTGCTGCTCGACGACGACGACGACGACGACGACCGGAAAAGAGAAACGAGAGGAACGAGCATGGGACGACAAGTGGAGAACACGGAGTCGCTTGACCCCATGGGGTCAGCTAGCTCGACTTCCTCCTCCTCCCTCCCTCCCACCCCCTTGCCGCGCCGAATCCATCCGTTCTCCGTTCGAACGTATCGGTTCCTAGGTCTTGTGGAGAGCACGTATCGATTCGATGGGAAATAGAAAGCGGCCACGCGGCGGGCTCGCGCGGTTCGCCGTGCGTGCGCTCGGCCTACGTGAAATTTACGAGCGGACTGCCTCGTAATTACCATTGTGGAAACTCGGGCGAGTCGGGGCGGCTGGCGGGGAACGGGGGGCAGGGAAGGTGGACGAGGGGAGAGAGAATTAAGGAGAGGATCTGGGGGAGGAAGGTGAGACGGATGAGAAAAGGATGAGGTGGCGGGGTGAAGGGTTGGAGAGACGAAACTTGAGAGAAAGGGAGAAAGAGGGGGGAGAGGAAGAAAGAGAAGAAAAAGAAGAGGGATGAGGGAGGAGAGTGAGGGGACAAAGGGAGAAAGAGAGAAGAAAGAAAAGAAAAAAAAGGTGAGAGATGAGAGAAGAGAGAGAAGAAAGAAGAGAGATGAGAGAGGAAAGTCAGGGGACAAAGAGAGAAAGAGAGAAGAGAAAGGACAGGGAGGAGAGAGAGAAAGAGGAGAGGGAGAGGAGAGTGATGGGGCAAAGAGAGAAAGAGAGAGAAGAGAGAAGAAAGTAAGGAAAGAGGGTTGAGAGGAAGAGAGAAAAGAGAGATGAGAGATGAGAGAGGACAGAGAGAGAAAGAGTGAGAAGAGGGAGGACAGAAAAGAGAGAGAAAAAAGGAGAGAGAAAGAGAGAAAATACTCGAGCATCTCGAGGCCAGTTCTATACGTAAGTGCCGTGTAATTGCTGCGGCGCGTTTGCTCGGGCATCTGTTTACCCACTTCGATCGCAAAACGCCGAGCCGTAAACGCCCATTCGAGATCGTTCGAATCGGTTTCCATCTCGGCGGTGGTGCGCTTATTACCTGGAGAAACTGGCTGCCGATCGATATCTGCCTCGTATTAACGACGGCAGCCCAGGCCTGTGTTCCCCGGGAACCGTTCGACACGGTGGCCTTCGGTAATTAGGAATGAAACGCGAATCGTATAATTATTAGTTCCGATATCCCGTGCCACGGGCGCACGCGGACAGCTCCCCTACGGACGTTTCGATAACGCGCTGATATCGGGAATTACGGCCGGCTAGCGTCGGCGCTGTTTGTCACGGATTTCGACGGTAATTGCCTAGAATTTAGCGAACTGGCGGAATCGCGCTACCTTCCGTGCACGATTGGCGTCCAGAAAGCGGTAAACGATTTGAAATCAGCACCGATACGAATGTATTAACCCTTTGCGGACGAGTGTCGGATATATCCGCCCAACTCTCGCGCTGCGGCTGCTAGAATCTTCCAAGGTGTTCCAGGAACCTGGTCCCACTGTCGGAACACAATGTCCTCTCGTTGACACTTTCGCGGTTTTCACTTAGTTTTAGGGTCACCACAAGTGCGCGTGCGATTCGCTTTCTTTTTTCAAATTTTCATAGCGAAATTTCAGAATTGTCCGTTTGATTTACGTTCCTTTGAAAATTCTTTGTATTGGTGAGGCAAAGGTCACCAGTGTGTTTAGAGCAGTCGTTAAAATTAACAGATTATTGAGCAAACATAACGGAGATTTGCTACATTTGTGATGAAGTTTAAGTTTAATTGTAAGTAGCAGTGAGTGTTTGTTTTAATAAGCGTATGAGAGGGAGAGTGAATTTAACCCTTTGCGGACGAGTGTCGGATATATCCGCCCAACTCTCGAGCGCGGCTGCTAGCTGCTAGAATCTTCCAAGGTGTTCAGGAACCTGGTCCCACTGTCGGAACACCATGTCCTCTCGTTGGTTGACACTTTCGCGGTTTTCACTTAGTTTTAGGGTCACTACAAGTGCGCGTGCGATTCGCTTTCTTTTTTCAAATTTCATCGCGAAATTTCAGAATGTCCGTTTGATTTACGTTCCTTTGAAAATTCTTTGTATTGGTGAGGCAAAGGTCACCAGTGTGTTTAGAGCAGTCGTTAAAATTAACAGATTATTGAGCGAACATACGGAACTTTGCTACATTTGTGATGAAGTTTAAGTTTAATTGTAAGTAGCAGTGAGTGTTTGTTTTAATAAGCGTATGAGAGGGAGAGTGAATTTAACCCTTTGCGGACGAGTGTCGAATATATCCGTCCACTCTCGCGCTGCGGCTGCTAGAAATCTTCCAAGGTGTTCCAGGAACCTGGTCCCACTGTCGGAACACAATGTCCTCTCGTTGACACTTTCGCGGTTTTCACTTAGTTTTAGGGTCACCACAAGTGCGCGTGCGATTCGCTTTCTTTTTTCAAATTTTTCATAGCGAAATTTCAGAATTGTCCGCGTTTGATTTACGTTCCTTTGAAAATTCTTTTATTGGTGAGGCAAAGGTCACCAGTGTGTTTAGAGCAGTCGTTAAAATTAACAGATTATTGAGCAAACATAACGGAGATTTGCTACATTTGTGATGAAGTTTAGTTTAATTGTAAGTAGCAGTGAGTGTTGTTTTAATAAGCGTATGAGAGGGAGAGTGAATTTAACCCTTTGCGGACGAGTGTCGGATATATCCGCCCAACTCTCGAGCGCGGCTGCTAGAATCTTCCAAGGTGTTCCAGGAACCTGGTCCCACTGTCGGAACACAATGTCCTCTCGTTGACACTTTCGCGGTTTGCACTTAGTTTTAGGGTCACTACAAGTGCGCGTGCGATTCGCTTTTTTTTTTCAAATTTTCATCGCGAAATTTCAGAATTGTCCGTTTGATTTACGTTCCTTTGAAATTCTTTGTATTGGTGAGGCAAAGGTCACCAGTGTGTTTAGAGCAGTCGTTAAAATTAACAGATTATTGAGCGAACATAACGGAACTTTGCTACATTTGTGATGAAGTTTAAGTTTAATTGTAAGTAGCAGTGAGTGTTTGTTTTAATAAGCGTATGAGAGGGAGAGTGAATTTAACCCTTTGCGGACGAGTGTCGGATATATCCGCCCAACTCTCGAGCGCGGCTGCTAGAATCTTCCAAGGTGTTCCAGGAACCTGGTCCCACTGTCGGAACACAATGTCCTCTCGTTGACACTTTCGCGGTTTTCACTTAGTTTTAGGGTCACCACAAGTGCGCGTGCGATTCGCTTTCTTTTTTCAAATTTTCATAGCGAAATTTCAGAATTGTCCGTTTGATTTACGTTCCTTTGAAAATTCTTTGTATTGGTGAGGCAAAGGTCATCATTGCGTTTGCAGCATTCGTTAAAATTAACAGATTATTGAGCGAACATAACGGAACTTTGCTACATTTGTGATGAAGTTTAAGTTTAATTGTAAGTAGCAGTGAGTGTTTGTTTTAATAAGCGTATGAGAGGGAGAGTGAATTTAACCCTTTGCGGACGAGTGTCGGATATATCCGCCCAACTCTCGCGCTGCGGCTGGCGTTTGTCTGTCGTAAACGACACGTATAAAATACACATGGGTATACTAGCCTAAGAAGTCAAGTTGGCCTAAATTTGTTTGTTTATGATTTTGTTAGATTTTATGAAAAACTTATTTAAATACAGCTTTAGTTTTTATAACGCAAATGCGCTACGTAACTATTTTCTTTACTGCTCCGTCCGCAAAGGGTTAAGGGGACTGTAAAATGATGTCGTAAAATTTCTGTCATTCCATCTTTAGATATTTTGCTCCAAAACCAATTGATTTTTATCGATCCGACATTGAAAATTTGCATACTACAAGACGAAAGGTTGTTGATAATGGAAGTAATTACATCATTGATTAAAAATAAAAATTGGTTAAACATGTATGCGTTTGAATTTAATGTAAGAAAAAGACATTACTTTCCGGTCTCCCTAATATTTCTGAGAGTTTTGTTCGTTTGTAACTTTAGTGTATGTACCTAGCTATTCTTCGATACTACTGTAGAGAATCGTTTAAAAAACCTACAACAATCTACAAGCACATCAAACTATTGAATTGTCCGGAAAATTCGTGCCGATTTTTGATAGATGGCATAAGAACAGGTTTAAATATATTAGAATAATTGAGAACAAATAATATGTGTACGTATCGTAAAAGACAATACTTCAGGCATATTTGAAACAAAATTTTGGTACGATACGTTAATTTTTGTCAGTTTTATACGTCTTTGAATATGGAAAAGATCAAAGTGCATTTTAGGCATTTAATATTCTTCCACCGGAAATGTAAAAATGCCACAAAAGCGGCAAACAAGATACGCGCTGTTTATGATACTTTTGTCGATCATTACAAAGTTCCCTTAATGGAAGAAACTTCAACTCCTTCGACGAGATGAAAAATCACGTAGAAAAGTTTTTCACTGAAAAATTTGCGAGATTCTGGAAGGACGGAATTCTCAAGTTACCTAAAAGATGGAGAAAGGTTGTACAAAGGACATAACTTTGCTCAAAATAGAGACAATCTTTGAGAGAACGAAACTTTGCAAGGGACGATGATCTAAAGAATAGTGTAGAACGATAGTTATATAAATTGGCGGAAGAAGATTATGGCACCCATACACAAAGTTTTGTCTGGCGTAACAAAGTTTAAATAGGGACGACGAATTTTCCGGGCAACCCAATAGTTTAATATGCTTGCAGATGGTCACTTATTATTAGTTTCACTCGTAGGTTAATATGAATTATACCTATATACTTATAAGTGTTCTGTATTCGATGTCTAATTATACTTATAAGTGTTCTGTATTCGAATAATTAACCCTTTGCACACGAGAGATGACTGTTAGCCGTTTAACAATACTAACTTTAAAAATTCTCTAATTCGAAATATTTACTATGATTCACGTATATTAAACTTCATCTAGTTTAATTAACTCGTGTATTAAAATTTACATATATGATTATTTGACGTCCGGGTCTGAACTGACGTCTAAAAATTTGCGAAACTATCATATGCTAGGATTACGATGTCCCTTGAGAGGGGACAGCCGAGTGCAAAGGGTTAACCCTTTGCGGACGGAGCAGTAAAGAAAATAGTTACGTCGCGCATTAGTGTTATAAAAACTAAAGCTGTATTTAAATAAATTTTTCATAAAATCTAACAAAATCATAAACAAACAAATTTAGGCCAACTTGACTTCTTAGGCTAGTATATCCATGCGTATCTTCCCTCCCCCTACTCCCCCCACAACCTAGCATCGATTGTATAGTTTTTCCCCTGCCGCTTTCTATACTTACACAAAAAAATCAATGTATAAACAATTAAGTTTAGTTTAAGTTATAAATAATTGTAGCATTCAGTGCCTTGTACATGTCATACCCCTGTTTAGATCGTGCGTGCTCCATGCAGGAGCCTTTGATCTTTTGTTATATTACCTATTTGTTACCTTTTGTACGTTTTGGTTTATTGCACCTTGTATATATTTATTTATTTGTTTTGGCAATAAACGTATGTTATAAAAAAAAAAGAAAAAAAAATCCATGCGTATCTTATACGTGTCGTTTACGACAGACAAACGCCAGCCGCAGCACGAGAGTTGGACGGATATATCCGACACTCGTCCGCAAAGGGTTAATACGTTGTGTAGGGATGAACTTTCCGGGCAACCCAATACTTCACGCGATTTCTATGCGTAAGTGGGGTATTACTTTCCGAACGACTGCTCGTATCTTACCTCAGACTGTCCCGGGACGTGCCCGCTAATTTACCTGCCCGTTGGACGCGTCTCGGTCGGAACCGTCGCGCGGAGATCGGTCGGTCCCGGCGCCGATCGGCCAACGCGAAATTCTTCGTGGATACGTCGGAACGTGGATGACAGGGAGAGGGGTGCAATAAATTGGCGAAACGTCAGGACGCAGAAAAACAGCCGGATCCAGCTCGTCCCCGTATTTCTTTGTCGTGGGACCGGTGCCGTGTCATCGGTCCCAACCGCGGCCATCGGGCCCACTACTCGGTCACGGGGTCCCCGCTCGACCGTCTGCGACGCGGCCTTGCGAGATTCGCGACAAAAACTGCTTGCGGGTCCTCCGATGCTCTTCCTTCCTTTTCCTCCGGTTCCTCCCTCCCTCCTCCCTCCCCCTTCCCCCGGCGACCCCTCCCGCTTCTTTGAATTCGTTGGAATCGATTCCAGACTGGAAGGTGCTCCCTGGACTTTGAGACGGTGACGGATCTTTTCCTCTACGATATAAGTGCGACGGCGGCACGCTTAACGTTAGAACCACTGACGATTAAAGAGTACTTATTTGCATGGAAAAGATCAGATTGAAAATTACATGAAAAGTTATTGAATATATAGGAAACGAATTTTTATTTATACTTTCTGCAGAAAATCGTAGTAAATTTTGAAAGCTTTACCACTGTGAATTTATAAGGCTGCTGTGAATAATCACTAGTTGGTCATTTTGACTGATCTGGTAGTTCTAGTGTTAAAGGTACATTAACACTAGAGCTACCGACACTTAAAGTGTACTTATTTGCATGGACTAGATCAAATTGAAAATTGCATAAAAAATATATCGAATACATAGAAAACAAATCTACATTCATACTTTCTGCAGAAAATCGTAGTAAATTTTGAAAGCTTTACCACTGTGAATTTATAAGGCTGCTGTGAATAATCACTAGTTCGTCATTTTGACTGATCTGGTAGTTCTAATGTTAATTGTCGCACTAAGGGACCGACACGGGATGCGACAATTATTGGGGGATGTATACCAGTGGACGAAAGTTTGAGACGACAGGACGGTGTAAGACAGAGTTATATAGTGTGCAAATATTGTTCATATAAAGTAAACTAAAAATTTAATTATTATCATACTAATATTTAATTTTTTAGTTATGAAAAATAACACAATAAACGAATTCTTTGTATTCTTTGTTAATCAATAAATAATACTCTACCTTGGTAACGACAACAATATATGTATTAATAATATTTACGAACCATAGTACTATGCTTTACATTGCCCTCTCGTCTTAAACTTATGTACACTACTGTACCTATTTTTATCGCCATTATAGTTTAACACTATTTATTGATTAGCATAGAATACGATTTTTATTTATCCTATTATTTCTTATTAATTAATTAATTTCTTTTTTCTTATTCTTTGGTCTTAAACTTTCCGCTACTGTAGATATGACCACTTTCGTTGCTTTCAATCGAACAAAAACAATGAAAATACGTGCGATCGCTCCTCGAAAAGTCGCTCGTCCACGTTTAACCTTTATCGTAATCGATCCTGCCAGGGTTCGCGATCGCCTCTCCTCGAGAAGAGGCCCCGTTCTTGTGAACCTCGTTCAGGAACGATCGCGACGAAGAAGAAGAATGGTCGAGAGGAGAAAATGGTTATTTTCAAAAAGGAAGAAAATATCTGTCGAGGGTGCTCCGAAGGGGATAATGGAGACGAAGAAACGGGCGTATTCCCACGAGCCATCGCGACGGAGAAGGGTGTCGGAACAATACCGGGCCCCTCCTCGGCCGTCGTTTCGACATTAGCCTGACCTAGCAATTTGGAGCAAGCCCTCTCTCCCCGCCCCCTGCTACCACGATTCCTCTTCGTTAAATGCCATTATACGTTTCACTTGGACACCCGGTCGTCGCATGAGTCGTGAATTCCTGAGAACCTGCTCGAACCCGGACCGGGGCGGCAGCGTGCCGGTGGCCACCGATGGAAGGCGGATCGAAACGCGCAGCCACGAACAGATTCTTCTATTATGACGAGAACGAATCGGGAGGAAAAAGGGATCGCCGTGGTAACCTGACGAACTCGCCTCTATACAGCCGTATGTAACGTTGTTCCCCGTGGCAGGGTTATGATCTTACGATCCACGATCGTCGAACGCTCTACTTCTGTTGCAAGCGATGGCCTCGTCGACGTGCTCGAATCGCGAGCTTAACCCTTTGAACGCTGAGTTGTGTGAGATGTTAAACGTGTACTGTGGATCGCCCACTTTTTGCGATAAAGCACGCTATTTTATAAAACTATACAGCGTTGTGTGAGAACCCATATATGAGTTATAGCCAAATTTAAATAGCTGCGTGAGAACCCATATACGCGTTCATAGCCAAAGTTGTATGACTGTGTGAAGATCCATGTATGCGTTTATAGCTCAGATTAAATGGTTGTATGAGAACTCATATACACGTTCATAGCTCAGATTAAATAGTTGTATGAGAACTTAGATATGCGTTCATAGCCAAAATTGTGTGACTGTGTGAAGATCCATGTATGCGTTTATAGC
>JAOPTO010001139.1:56845-75006 GCA_033822845.1 Tetrapedia diversipes
GTTATATTGAATTATGTCATGTTATATTGGATTATATCAGGTCATATTGCATTATATCCCGTTATATCGCGTTATATACAGTTATATTGCATTATATCAGGTTATATTGCAATATATCTCGTTATATCGCGTTATATACTGTTATATTGCAATATATCTTGTTATATCGCGTTATATACTGTTATATTACATTATATCACATTATGTTGTATTATATCGTGTTGTATTCTACTATGTCGCGTTATATTGTGTTATATCACCTTATATTTCATGATATCATGTTATATTTCATTAAATCAGGTTATATTGCATTATACCCCGTTATATTGCTTTATATTACGTTATGTTGTGTTATATCATGTTGTATTCTACTATGTCGCGTTATATTGTGTTATATCACCTTCTACTTCATCATATCATGTATCATATATTATATTACATCAGGTTATATTGCATTATATCCTGTTATACCGCGTTATATACTATTATATTACATTATATTGCGTTATATCATGTTACACTGAATTATATCACGTTATATTGCGTTATATCATGTTATACTGAATTATATCACGTTATATTGTATCATATCGTTTTACACTGTATCCTAGGTGCCAGGAGGTCTCAGCCTATGGAACGCAGCAGTCTTTGCCGTAGGTCCGATGCGAGCCTGATCCAAGAGGGTCTCTCGGGCCGCCGAAGGGGCATAGGACCCCGCTGCTAAATGAGCTGTAATACGGACCCCCGCTGACCCCACCCCGCTCGCTCTTTTTCTTTCTACATCCCTCTCTCCCCCTCCAACTCCTCCCCGCCACTCGTTCGTTCGTTCTTTCACTCCAGCACCGGCATATCGTACGCCTGGTCCCTCGATGCCGCTCGAAACTACTCGTTCCTCTCTGGTAGGACACGCCGCGGCGGTCATGATACGGCCACACCGGACGATTCCTCTCGCAGCCGTTCTTTCAGCGGTACTTTCGAGGTTTCTGCGTGGTTCAGCCTCGTTACTGTTCGCAAGAGAAAAGAAATCGGATTGCGTAGACCGGATATCGAAACTCGGGGTTTTTTTGCTTGCCAAGTAACTGATCTAACTGTTTATATTCTCTCGACAATCCGTTGCATTGAGAATGAGAAATAAAGTGACTAATGGTCCTTCTTTAAGGAGGACAGTCCTTCTTTTCTATTCTCTCTCAAAAAGTGTTCTACTACTTGCCCTCGTTTTCCATATTTGAAGACCGATCTATAAATTTTTTCGACCCCCTTATACTTTACTGACCTCATGCACCGCGTGAAATCTAATGCTACTCAATTTCTTCCAGCTCTGCCGATTTTAAAAGCCTAACAACTTTAAATTTACCGCACCTTGAATACCGTTCGCAAGTTTGGAGTCCGTCGCAGCAATATCTCGTTAATAAGCTCGAAAATGTGCAACATAAATTTCTAAGATTTGTTTCTTTGAATATCTCATCCATTATTAAATCTTTCCTCTAACTCTACACGATTTTAGAAAAGACTTAGTCTTTCATTCTTAATCTAATTGTATTAACTTTTTCAGTCAACAAAATTAATCTAACTAATTTATAAGGAATAGTATGATACACAAAATTTGCATTCTGTGTTAATCAATAAATAGTGTTCTACCATAATAACAATAAAAATGAATGTACAGACAATATTTGCAGACCATAAAATATTCTATTATACATTGTCCACCCGTCTTAAACTTTTGTCTGCTACTGTACATCTTTATGTACTTCTCTGTACTGTATACAATTACATTACTCTATGCAATTTTTATTTACTAATGGGGCTTCCCATTTACATAAATGAATAATCTATGCACAACCAGACACCAGTCTCCAACATGTCAGTCGTCACTGTCGCCGATCAGCGAAATCGGATGAAACGTGACCGCTCGTCGCGTTGTTAATTAGAATCGTTTAGGCGAGCTGGAACGATGTTGGAATCGGTGACAGCTTTCCCCGACTCGATCGCGAAACGGTTCTGGTCACTGTTCTACGAAGTAACGGAGAGCGGTCGTGACATCGAGACCGATCGCTCGAGCGTCCGCTTGGTCAACGAAGCAGTTGACCCGTGGCTCGAGATACGCCGCGACGATCCGTCAATTAGGTCAGCTGGTCTCCGTGGCTGTGTTGCTACCGGTGAACACCGAAAGAGAGTGGCGGAGGAAAGGTAGCAGGACAAGGAACAGGATAGAAATTGTGTGAGTCAACGGTCGTATTCCGTTAAAATGGAATTTGTAGTTTGAGCTTGAGCTTTCAACTTTGAAAGAAATCAGGTCAGTGGCGGAGAAAGGTGGAAGAACGAGGGGAAGGATAAAAATTGTGTGAGTTAACAGACTTATTCCGTTAAAATGGAATTTGTGGTTTGAGCTTGAGCTTTTAACATGGAAAGAAATCAGGTCAGTGGCGGAGAAAGGTGGAAGAACGAGGGGAAGAATGAAAATTGTGTGAGTTAACAGACTTATTCCGTTAAAATGGAATTTGTGGTTTGAGCTAGAGCTTTCAACTTTGAAAGAAATTAGGTCAATGGCGGAGAAAGGTGGAAGAACGAGGGGAAGGATAGAAATTGTGTGAGTTAACAGTCGTATTCCGTTAAAATGGAATTTGTGGTTTGAGCTTGAGCTTTCAACGTTAAAGGAAGGAATAAAAGCATTTTACGAAGATTTAAATAGTCGAGTTGACTTTGAGCTTTCAATGACTAATGTTTGTTTAACGTTTTTGTAAATGTAGACATTTTAGTTTGAGCTTAAGCTTGCAAGGTTGAACGAAAAACAGAAGCTTTTTGTAAAGCTTTAGATTTATTAGTTCGATCTTGAATTTTCAACGTCAAGCATTTGTTCAAGCTTTTTATAGACATAGAGGGTTTTCGGTTTGACTTTGAACTTCGGAGGTTGAACAAAACAATACAATTTTCTCGTAAAACTTCAGATTTTTTTTATTCAGCCTTCAGTTTCCAATGCCAAATATTTGTTTTAGTTTCTTATGAATACAAAGATTCTGGTTTGATCTCAAACTCCAAACGTCATACGAAGAAGTACAGTAGCATACATATACTTCGCAGAACAAAACTTTCGGTTTAACTATCGTTAATTTTCAAGATCATTCGCACACACTCCTACAGAAAATGAATTAATTACAATAATAATTAAAAATAAGAAAATGTAATTAATAATCGCAATATGTATACTTAATATATGTTTCATAATAAAGGAAATTATGGAATAATTTATGGAATTAAATTCAAGTTCTTTACCCAGACAAAACATTCGATTTTCCTACATTACTATTTCACTAAATACATGTAAGCTGTAGGTTTTTTAACCTTAAATCTGCAACAAGCTTACAAGCTGGAAAATCGTTCGAACTCTTTTCAACATCCAAGTAGCCCGATCGCTTACACGTATTATCGATTCTCTACCCTGTTCCCTTCCCCTAGAATAAGCTACCCCACCTTTTGTGCTACGCGGATCACACGGAAGCGTCGGAGTGGTCCACGAAAAGGAGACAAGTTGGTGGGATCAGGGATCGGTAATGGTCCCAGGCCGGGAACCGGCAGCTTTGTCCTGGCGGCGGAGATGAAAAGGATGTAGCGAGCCACACGCCGACAGCTTAAGCCCTCGATAGTCCTGTACGATGCGCCTCCAGCGTGTACCATCGAGCAACGAACCTCACGGGAGAGGGAGATCGGGATAGAACGAGAGGGAACGAGAGGTAGCCGTTGCTCTCGCTCGCGAGAAAGAAAAGGATGTCCACGAAGAAAGAGGAAGTGCACGATTAAAAGAGGGGGGCGGCTGAAAGGACGTAACAATCGGACTGATTAGAACGATCCTGCTGCGCCGAAAACATCTTCGCAATTGTTACCGATCTTTCCTCTCTTTTTCCCGCGTTCTCGATGATTGAATCGGACGGTGTCGCTCTTCTTTCCGGTTCCTTTATTTCGCTCACATAAAAATATCGAGAATGTGAAGTATTTGAAAGCAGACGAGCGATTTTTCCACGCACGATTTTTCCTTCTTTTTTCCAATTATTATTATTATTATTACTACTATTACTATTGTTATTATTATCCTAGTGAATTCTTAGAGGATTTCGTCTTTGGCCAGTGTTTTTATTGCAAGAATTGCGAACCGCGAACATTTAACGAGAAGGCACTTACTCTGTAATCGATATTCGTCTTTCCCGGTGGCGTTACCCAAACCCACGGGATTCCATCGGGAAAGGACCCTCTCTCTTTGTCGCAGATTAGCTCGCGAAGGAAACGAAGGGTCCTCATAGGGATTTATTCGGTCGAGCGTACCATAGCGCTCGTTACAGAGATCGTTTAACGAAGAGAGAGCGTGGCATTGAAGTTCAAGGAGGGAAATCAGGGGGGGGACAACAGCGTCAGCCTTTTGTTCACCGTTTCACGTTTTCGCGAATCGAATCGAATCGGTATCGGTATTGGTACCGGCATTGATATCGGTATCAGTATTCGTATCGGTATTGGTATTAATATTGGTACTCGTATCGGTATCGGTATCGGTATTGGTATCAGAATCGGTATCGGTATCGGTATTGGTATTGATATCGGTATTGGTATCGGTATCGGTCTCGTTTCGATTGAAAAAGACGAAAGATAGCGGTGTTCTCGGAAGCTGGCTGTTCCCCCGCGCCGATCTCTATACGGTGGCGGCAGGTTGCGAAGGCAGAGAGGAGCCGAGGAGCTCGTAGGCGAGTTAAAAGAGGAAAAGAGGGGCTCGGTTGCGTCCCGTTGCCGCCGCGCGGCGCTCACCTGCCTAGTCCGCAACAGTCTCGTACGGTTCGCTCCGACCAGGAGCCTCGTCTCCGATCACGGCTGAACGATCCTCTTCTCCTCTCCCCTACCATCTCGGCCGCTTTCCACCTCCGCACGGTCGCGCCGCACCACGTGAGCTTTTCGACCTTCTTCCTTGTACCCTTCACCACCCTTTTCACCGTCTTCCTCGCTGCGTTCGCCTCGCCTTACCTTGCCTCCCTCTCCCTCGCCAACCCGCCATTTTTTCGCAATCCGTCACCGTTCGCCGTTGCCGATCGAACCTCGCCTCGATCGAGTTTACACGCGTTTCTTAACGATCGCGTTTGGAATTCTATCGTAGGAAACTCGTAAGCATTCGAATCGTTAAATGTTGTTTTCTGGATGGAGGAGGGGGCCGGGGGAGGGGAGAGGATTCAGGATCGCGGAGGCACGGACGAGGACGTCGCGACGATGGTGATGCCGATGCCGGTGGTGCAGTGATGGTGGTAATGGTGGTGCCTCGGGTCAACGCGACGGCGAGCTAGGAGGCGGAGCGGGGCGGAGGGGGCGGGTGGTGGTTGCGGCGGAGGAGGAGAAGGAGGAGGGAAAGGAACGGTGGAGGAAGCAAAACCGAAAGAGGAAGAGGAGAAAGAAGCGGATGAAGGTGAATGGTGGGGCTGTCTTCTCTACTCCTTGGCACATTTGTTGGTGGGGGTAAGGCAACACTCAAAGTTCGTGGTGACGTAGTTCTGGCAGGAACGCGACGCGTTTTTGTCCCCGCCGGAAGGAAACGGCAGCTTCCTAGTAGATCCCGGTCTCGGTCTCGTCTTCGCGGCGCTTCGAACAAAGTGACAAAGGAGCCGAAGAGGTTGCCGGTGTTGTTGCTCCTGAGGGAAGCAACAGTTCCTGTTGGCGAACGAAACAGGGTTAGGGAGGGAGGGAAAAAAGGCGAAGGAAGGAGGAGAGGCAGCGGGATCTCTGGAGGAAGCAAACGGGAGGAGAGGCAACGTGAACACGCAGAGCGAGGGGGAGAACCGGAGGGTGGGGGATATCTAGTTCAGGAGACCGGAAGCGGAGGGTTTCTCTTCCGGGTGTTACTCGCGTCGCGATAACGAGCATTTACGATTCCCAGCGATTACACGTTCGCCGAACGAAAGCAAACGGCGGGAATTTTGATTGCTTTTTCATGGTCCCCCACCGGCTCTGTGAACGGGGATCACGATGATACGGTACGGTCAATATTTGTATCCGTTCGAGTGTTTCAAAGAGGCTCCTCTTCAGCTTTGATCGGTGTACCCGAAGCTGGAGAAGAAAGAACCCGTGAAAGAGGAGAAGAGGAACAGACCGCGGAGAAAGAGGAAGAAGAGGGCTGCTGCAACGACTCCGAGGAAGAGGAAGAAGAAGAAGAAGAAGAAGAAGAAGAGGAAGAAGAGGAAGAAGAAGAAGAAAACGATCGTGCTTTGGTGAAGTGTCGGCAGAAGCGAAGACCAGATACGAGAAAGTAGTCGAGAGTGGACGGTCGAGGAGATCGGGTGCTCGATAAAGAATTTCTCCGTCGAGATCGTAGAAAAGGACCGGGCGGTTGGTAGTTTTCAAAGAGGCGCGCGTGATCCGACGTGAGCCGCGTCACGAGACCACATTACCGACGTATACGTCTTCGCGACGGGTCGCACGATTCTTTTTCCACCAAAAAGTTCCGTGTGTAGGTCAGGAATCTCGCGAAACCGCGACGCTCAGTTAGGCAGCCGCCACCTTCGCCTCGTTGGCTCGTGAGAACGATCGTGTTCCGGTATCAAGGGGACACACAGAGACGGCAGAGAAGGGAAGCAAACCGGCAATTGTCGAAGTCACACGGAGGGGCGGAGGGGATGGAGATGCGCCTCGTTCTCGTGGCGATCTGCCTCCTTCTCGTCACCCCCATCGCCGGCTCTTTCTGGTACGTACCCGATTTATTTATCAAGCTTGTCTTTCCTCTCGCCTTTTTTCATCGAACACACAAATTTAACCCTTTTTGCGGTCAATGTCGACGATTCTAATTAGCTGCGACTAACCCTTTGCACTCAAGAGGTCACTGTTAGCCGTCTAACGATATTAACTTGAACGATTTTGAAACGCGAAATATTTACTACGATTCCGTATGTTAAGTTTCATTTAGTTTAGTTAACACTGGATTTATGGACATTTCTCGCATACTTATTTCCAATATACATACATTGAGGAATAAGGTACACATCAAACAGAATTTGAAATTGCAGAACTGAGATGGAAATAGATAAAAATTAGCAAAAATTGCTAGGAATAGTAGTAATTGTTTTTGTAAATTTTGCACATGAAATTTGAAACCCGTCAAATTTAAGCATCATTTAATTTAGTTAACGCTAGGTTTACGGACATTTCTTGTATATCTACTTCGAATATTCAGATATTAAGGAATAGGTATACGTCAAAAAGGGTTTGTAATTGCAAAACTGAGAGAGAAATAAATTTGGGTATATTTGTATCGCTCCATCGATAAAACTCAGCAAAAGTTACTAGGAATAGTAGTAATTATTTCTGCAAATTTTGCACATGAAGTTCGCAAACCTAGTGTTAATCGTCGGTAGTTTTAGTGTTAAAGCATAACAATTTGTGGTGCCTACACGTTTGAAAATTTATGATTTTTACTGTGATTGCAAAAATTTGTTTCCCTTATATCAGGTATTTTTTCCTGCAGTTTTCAATTTCATTTCCATTAAATGAACCATTAAGTGAACCATTAATGATCATAAAGCAACTTTCTGTAATTTATTTACTTATTTATTTATTTGTTTACGGGGAACGCCCTTTAACGTGCATAAAAAAGACACAGTTTAATCGTGAAATTCTAAACAACACAACAATTGCAATTTAAAGCTGGCATGCGTAAAAAAGAAGTCAATATATTTACAATAAATGTTAATATACTTTAAAATAGTGTTAAGACAATTATTAGTATCATATAGCGTGGTATGAGATTTCTCTAACATAAAAGTGAACGATGACGAATAGCTGTGAGAGACGTGGTAATAAACTCAAAGGACTCCAACAATATTTATACATAAAAATGTAAAAGATTTGATTATGCATTGTTAATGTTTTAACGTTGCTTCAAGAAACCCACGTTCTTTTTTTGTTTAGTAGTATTGGAAAAAATACAGTTCCTCTATAATGAACCCTTAACACTCTTACTTTTAAATGTAAATATCGACCGGCAATTCCAACTTATTATTTTGACTTGCAAGTTTTTAAGTTTCATGTTTATTCCACTAAATTTGCTCTACGACTAGCTGGTACTCCCATCAGAGAAATTTACCGATCGCAAAGGGTTAACGAGTAACGCGCGTTCCACGTAATCAACGTTATCCTCGTAATTTCGCGACGACGCGAACAAAGAAAGGAAGAGAGAGTTGGATGAGTATGGAACAGAGAGAGAGAGAGACAGAAAAGGGGGAGAGATGAGAGTGAGGAGGGGGGGGAGATTGAGAGATTGAGAATTTCAGAGTAAGAGAGATTGAGACTGAGAGAAGAAGAGAGAGGAAGGAGAGATGAGAGAAAGAGAAAATAGAGAGAGTGTAGAGTGAGGAGGAGGGGAGATTGTGAGATTGAGAGAGATTGAGACTGAGAGAGAAAAGAGAGAGAAGAGAG
This sequence comes from Tetrapedia diversipes, assembly GCA_033822845.1. Taxonomy (NCBI): domain Eukaryota; kingdom Metazoa; phylum Arthropoda; class Insecta; order Hymenoptera; family Apidae; genus Tetrapedia; species Tetrapedia diversipes. Next base: position 65,282 of record JAOPTO010001139.1, read on the forward strand.
ATGAGAGGGAGTGAGAAAAGGGAGAGAGGAGAATGAGGAGGAGGGGAGATTGAGAGATTGAGAATTTGAGATTGAGAGAGGAAGAAAGAGAGAGATGAGAGAGAGAGGAGAGTGAGGGGGGGAGGGAAGATTGAGAGATTGAGAATTTGAGATTGAGAGAGATTGAGACTGATAGGGGAAGAGGGAGAGAGAGGGGGGGTGAAATTAAAGCGGACAGCTGAAATTGCTCGTCGTTGTAATCAAAACAGGGTTACAATTGCACTTTTACGCCGTAATGGTGATCACGCGAAAGACAGAGTTGCTCCTCTGTGAGAGGCGGTTAACGTCAGTACTTTCCAAACGTGACGAACTAACGAGTGCTCCAGTTCCGAGGGTACGTCATCTGGGTTATCAATTACGCGGCACGTTACGCGCACGTGGAATGATTAACGACGCCGTAAATCCACCTTTGGTAGTTACTTGTGCGCCCCGGCAAGTTAAGACCTGTCCCGAGATTTACGGTTTCATTTCGATTCGGTTAAATTGCTCGTTACCGTTACCGGGATACCTCTCCTCGAGACCCGCTCGATTGACAGCGGAGAGAGGTTCGTCTCTGTCCTCGTGGTCTCGAAATCTGTTTTGTAGAAAATAAACTGTAGACCGATAACTTTTACCCACCACCTTTATTATAATTAGCAATTTTTCTGCTTTATCGTGTATTATTATTAGGGGGACCAGAAAGTAACGTCGTTTCTGTCATTCCATTTCTAGATACTTTGCTCAGAAACCAATTGATTTTTATCGATCCGGTATTGAAAATTTGCACACTAGATGGCAAAAGGTTGTTGATAATGAGGGTGATTACATCATTGATTAAAAATTAAAACTCGTTGAAAATTTATGTGTTGGAATTTAATGTAAGAAAACGACATTACTTTCTTGGCCCCCTAATACAATGAATGCTGACGAGCGACTAACCGACTATCATGCTTCTTTGACTAAATTCGTACGGAATCATTAGTTATATCATTGACTAATGGATAGCGTTGTGTCAATATGTGTATATTTCCCACATGTTTCGCTATGCACCTGTTTACGTGTCTTCTGCGTATTCAAACTAGTACTTATACGTTAACCCTATGCACTTGAAAGGTGAGTGTCAATCACCAAATGATAATTTTGCAAATTTTCAAACTCAAAGGGTTAAATAGTTAAATTAAACAGCGTAAGTAAACTTTAGTATATATTGTTTAACTAAACTAAATAAAATTCAATATACGTGAATATTATTAAATATTTTACACTTGAAAATCGTTGAAGTCAGTATTATTGGACGACTACGAGTCACCTCTCGAGCGCAAAGGGTTAAAGTTTTAATGAATATTTCTATACCAAAGGGCTGTACTACCTCAAGTTCATTTCTGTAAAAACTGAGTTACTGAACCAAGTGAAATTCAATATGAGTGAATATTATTAAATATTTTACACTTGAAAATCGTTGAAGTCCGTATTATTAAACGACTGCAAGTCACCTCTCGAACGCAAAGAGTTAACAGCAGCTCTACTTTAGTAAATATTGCTTAACTAAACCAAATGAAATTCAATATGCGTGAATATTATTAAATATCTTACACTTGAAAATCGTTGAAGTCAGTACTATTGGACAACTGCGAGTCACTTCTGGAGCGCAAAGGGTTAAAATTTTAATGAATATTTCTATACCAAAGAACTGTACTACCTCAAGTTCATTTCTGTATAAACTGAGTTACTGAACCAAGTGAAATTCAATATGAGTGAGTCTTATTAAATATTTTACACTTGAAAATCGTTGAAGTCAGTACTATTGGACGACTTTCTTGAGCGGAAAGGGTTAACAACAGCTCTACTTTAGTAAGTATTGCTTAACTAAACCAAATGAAATTCAATATGCGTGAATATTATTAAATATCTTACACTTGAAAATCGTTGAAGTCAGTACTATTGGACAACTGCGAGTCACTTCTGGAGCGCAAAGGGTTAAAATTTTAATGAATATTTCTATACCAAAGAACTGTACTACCTCAAGTTCATTTCTGTATAAACTGAGTTACTGAACCAAGTGAAATTCAATATGAGTGAGTCTTATTAAATATTTTACACTTGAAAATCGTTGAAGTCAGTACTATTGGACGACTTTCTTGAGCGGAAAGGGTTAACAACAGCTCTACTTTAGTAAGTATTGCTTAACTAAACCAAATGAAATTCAATATGCGTGAATATTATTAAATATCTTACACTTGAAAATCTTTGAAGTCAGTACTATTGGACGACTTTCTCGAGCGGAAAGGGTTAACAACAGCTCTACTTTAGTAAGTATTGCTTAACTAAACCAAATGAAATTCAATATGCGTGAATATTATTAAATATCTTACACTTGAAAATCTTTGAAGTCAGTACTATTGGACGACTTTCTCGAGCGGAAAGGGTTAACAACAGCTCTACTTTAGTAAATATTGCTGAACTAAACCAAATGAAATTCAATATGCGTGAATACTATTAAATATCTTACACTTGAAAATCGTTGAAGTCAGTACTATTGGACGACTGCGAGACACCTCTCGAGCGCAAGGGTTAAGAGCAGCTCGAAAGGGATCGCCCGTGATACGCCGCGAATCCGTAGCTAACTGGCACGTGACGCGTTTCTCGTAACCGCGTTACGTAGTGCTGGCAAGGTATCACCGAGGGAACAGTAAATTATTCGGTAGCTGCAGCGCACCGTGTGTACTCAAGTTTATTACGTAAATGTTTGCACGACGATAGAGCCCGTTATCGCTGTCCTGCCATCCAACGCTCCAGCATCCACAGACGAATCGTCTTGCGAAGCGTTTCTTTTCTTTTATGCTTTTTCGTGTCATGCTTTGTTCGTGTTCACGTGAAAAAAAAATCGTAATCTTTATCGTATTCTTGAGAATGCCCAACATTCACAACATATTTTTCTGGTTAGTTGCACACAAACTTAGTTTTTGCATGTCTCGATTTAATCACCACTATACTTTAGCTTTAACCAGAATTAATTTTTCGTTTCTTGAGGATCGCCGACTTACATATGTATGACTTTACGTTTAAGTATAAGGAATTTTACACATTGTTGATCGACAATTTGACTGAAAATTTATCTCATGTCACCTGCTGTTATTTCGTAATTGAAGGTGGAAGTAAAACAATGTAAATAAACTTTAATAAATTTTATTTATTATTCAACTTTTAACACATTGCGGATCGCTAAGGAATCTGTAAGACATACTTCTGGGACTGTACGCTTTTCGGCAAACTTTCGCGTTACAAAAATTGTCGTAACATTTTTATTGATGAAGCAATGCTTGTTGAACAATTTTTTTTTTTTATTTCAAAAGAGGCAACAACTTGACAGGTTTCATATGTTTTTCAAAAATTCGTTGTTTATTGAATTTTTCGTTACCGTCTAGTGGGGTTTATATCAGTAGGTGACAAAAATTTAAAGAAAAATTAATTAATAAGAAATAATAGTATAAATAAAACTTGTATTCTACGGTAATCAAAAATAGTGTTCTTCTATAATGACCATAAAAAAAAACAATATTTGCGAACCATAAAATAATATTTCACATTGTCCCTTTGTGTCTTAAACTTTTGTCCACTACTGTACCCCACTTTCAAAATTAGCGGTTTATGTGTATAGTAGCGTTCAAAAGTTTAAGACCAAGGGGTCAAAGAAACTAAATTAATTAATTAATAAGAAATAGCTCGATAAATAAAAATCGTATTCTTTGCTAATCAATAAACAGTATTCTATCATAATGACGATGAAAACAAGTATACGAACAATATTTGCATACTATAAAACTATGTTTCACATTGTCCATTTTGTCTTAAACTTTTGTCCACTACTGTACCCCACTTTCAAAATTAGCGGTTCATATGTACAATGGTGGCAAAAATTTTAAAACCAAAGGGTCAAAGAAACTAAATTAATTAATTAATAAGAAATAGCTCGATAAATAAAAATCGTATTCTTTGCTAATCAATAAACAGTATTCTATCATAATGACGATGAAAACAAGTATACGAACAATATTTGCATACTATAAAACTATGTTTTACATTGTCCATTTTGTCTAAAACTTTTGACCGCTACTCTAGATTCGATCGCCAGCACTTTCAAATCCGTTAAAAGCAGAATCGCACCTATCCCTAACCCGATAACTCGGTTCCTCGGCCTGGGCCGCGTTGAAATTCGAAAGCGTTGTTGAGCCTGGCGAAAGGCGGTGGTCTCTCCTAAGGTCGGGCAAATATTTGTCAACGATTTAAAGGGGATTTCTGCGCGCAGTCGACACTGTACCCGTCGCACCTTGCTGCCCGCTCACCTGTCCACGCCGCGGAGTGTTTGATAAATACATTAGAAGGTCCGTGGGTTTGTTTCGACGACAGGTATTTAACAGGTATTTAAGTAGGCTCGAGGAATGCTGTTTCCCATCGAAACGTTCCGAGACAACACCGCGCAGTTTCCTCGTTTCGATGACTGCGCGAGACCGAGGGCCGATTGCTCTCGATCGGAACCGGATCCTCCGCGTACTCGATCGAGATTCTCCGATTTTGTCGCGGGGCACACCACACGGTCCCACGTCCCCGTTCACCCGTCTCTGTTCCTCGCTGCGTTTCACGGCGGTGGAGGCGCACAATGGTCCGAATCGGCAAATTTAGTGACGTTTGTGTATAATTTTTGAACTATAAAAGATGTTAACGCGAAATTTAGACTGAATAATGTACTAATGTTAGGTTCTGAGTAGATTTAACGTTTAGTGACATTTGTATATTACTTTTGAATTACAAGAAATATTAACACAATAATGGACTAATGCTATATTATGGGTAGATTTCAAATTTAGTGACATTTGTATATTACTTTTGAATTACAAGAGATATTAACACAATAGTGTTCTAATATTAGGTTGTGGGTAGATTAAAAATTTAGTGACATTTGTATATTATTTTTGAACTACAAGAGATGTTAACATGAAACTTAGACTGAATAATATACTAATGTTAGGTTATGAGTAGATTTAACATTTAGTGACATTTGTATATTACTTTTGAATTACAAGAGATATTAACACAATAATGTTCTAATATTAGGTTGTGGGTAAATTAAAAATTTAGTGACATTTGTATATTATTTTTGAACTACAAGAGATGTTAACATGAAACTTAGACTGAATAATATACTAATGTTAGGTTATGAGTAGATTTAACATTTAGTGACATTTGTATATAACTTTTGAACTATAAGAGAGATTAACACAAAATTTGGACTAATGATGTACTAACGTTAGGTTATGGATAGGTCTGAAACTAATGTTAAAAATTTCTAACAACAGTATTATTAACCGATTGCGCTCGAAAGGTGAGTGTTAGTCGCCAAGTGTAGTTTCACAACTTTTCAGAATTTAGTTCGTTTGTTTATCAATCGGACCCGGAGGTTAAATAGTCATATATGTAAATTTTAGCATACAACTTAATCGAACCAGATGAAGTTTAATATAAGTGGATCTTAGAAAATATTTCGCATTTGAAAATCTTTTCATCCATTTTTTCGTTTTCGAGCTCGATAGACATTTATGAACCGAGACAAGTTCAAAAAGTATCAAAAGTATACGATAAGTTTAATTTTTTCCTCAAAATGTCACTAAATTTGCCGATCCGGACCACTGTGCGTCGGAGACACGCGGATCCTCTCCGTCGCCGGACAAAAACGAGGAGGAGTAAAGAGGTAGAGAAGCGAGCGAGGATGGACAATGGTCTCGCTCGAAGCGTCACCCGTAAATCTCGTTGAGCGCGTATAATTTGTAAGTCGGCAGCGGAGCCCCGTTTCGCCCTTTCCCTTCGCCCCTCCTCCGACCCTCCTTCGCCCTCTACGTGCTTGGCTGGACCGCGAGCCGTCTTCCAGCAGAAAAATCGAGAGCGGGCCCCGTGTGGTATAGATTCCGATGCATTCCAAGCCGCTCTCGTTCCCGTTCCCGTTTCTGCGCCCTCTAAGCCCTTTTCTTCTGTAACGCGATCACCGTGGAGTCTGGGGTTCGCGTTCGTTCGTACAGCGCGCCTTACCCTTTCGTTAACACTAGAACCACTGACGAGTAAAGTGTACTTATTTGCATAGAAGAGATCAAATTGAAAATTGTACGAAAAATATACCGAATACATAGAAAACAAATCTTTACTTATGCTTTCTACAGAAAATCATAGTCAATTTTGGAAGCTTCACCACCGCGAATTTATAAGGCTGCTATGAGTAATCACCAATTGGTAATTTTGACTACTCTAGTAATTCTAGTGTTAATGCACCTTTAATACTAGAAGTACCAACAATTATGGTGTACTTATTTGCATAGAAGAGATCAAATTGAAAATTGCACGAAAAATATACCGAATACATAGAAAACAAATCTTTACTTATGCTTTCTACAGAAAATCATAGTCAATTTTGGAAGCTTTACCACTGTGAATTTATAAGGCTGCTATGAGTAATCACCAATTGGTAATTTTGACTACTCTAGTAATTCTAGTGCTAATGCACCTTTAATACTAGAAGTACCAACAAATATGGTGTACTTATTTGCATAGAAGAGATCAAATTGAAAATTGCATGAAAAGTATACCGAATACATAGAAATCTTTATTTATACTTTCTGCAGAAAATCATAGTCAATTTTGGAAGCTTTACCACAGTGAATTTATAAGGCTGCTATGAATAATCACCAATTGGTAATTTTGACTGCTTTGATAGTTCTAGTGTTAATTTCGATAATTGCCCTAACGCTTTGACGTATAAAACGTGGGCAAAAAGTGGTCTCAAAGATTTCGAAACCTTAATTTTAATATTGTTGTAATTTTTTTTAACTGAGAAGCTTTTTGTGAAAACTAGGTGCGACAAAATGGTAGGAAAAAGAAGATCAACGAGTCTTCATTGTTTGAGACGGCAAAGATTTCTTATACAGTTTCACATGTTGAATTCAAATCTGATCGCAAAAGTAGTCTGCGCCATTAAATTTCGGAGATAAACGGATATAAAGTACAGATTTTTCCTATATTTACGTGAATATTCCACAGATAGTAACATTTGTCCAACATAGTACTAACCTTCCACTATAAAGCCAAATTTGTCTTTTAATTGTACGATGTTTTTTTTTTTGTCGAGGTATACCGCTTCGAAGTTACTCGAGAAACACTGTAAATCATAGGCAGTGCTATCATTTTGTCGCGCACTGTAGGATCGAGTCGAAGGTGCGCTAGGTCAGTCGCGCAGGTGTGCGCAGGGATCCAGCGATCGGCGACGGTACAGTAACGAGCAGTTGCCGATAATACGATAGCGTTCGGTCGGGTCGCGTGGTCGGCCAATGAGCCGCGGTGGGCAGTCCGCAGCCACCTTCTCGCTGGTTGGACAACCCGATACTCCCACCCGATGCACTCTGTCTCACCTGGCCTCACTCGCGCGCTCTCTCTCGCGCACGCTGTTCGCCGCGCCGCTATAATCATAATCATAAGAGCGCGCGGGCGGACCGTGTGACGCGCGAGGTCACCCGTTCTGCTTGTGATCGGCCGGGAGACCGATCCGCGGCGGTGTTGCACGAGTACCAGGGCAACCTGCCGCTGGAAGTGTTCTTTCAGAATTTCCGGTGCTCCCCCATTTCACTGTAGTAGGCCATCGTGGAGGTTTTAGTAGGTAAAAATCCTACATAACCTCGTCACCCCCCAGGGTGACCGGGTATTTTTTCGAAGATTTTCTGTACTTAAAAAAAAAGGGCAACCTGCCGAATCGCGGTGCCCTCCTTGCGCCGCGCAACTTGTTACGGGGAAAGAGAGATGAAAGAAGAAGGTAACTACACGATAGTTTTCGCTTCGTATGGCGGAGACAATTTTTATTTATCCGGTGAGGGTTATTTGGGGGTACCAGAGTTTACTATGATGATTGACGATTTTTCATACAAATGATTATGAAATCATGGTTAAGATTTTGTTATCGGTTAGATGTTCCTTGTAGTTGTCCGGCGGTTGACAACATGGTGATTACTTAAATACTCATGGTATTTTTCCGGCATTGCAAACTGCGCGTCTAAGCAACGTATTACATATTGCGAATCGGTGAGATACCATCACAGGAAGCACAAAGCAAAGGAGGTTTTTCGCCCATTCCACTAATCTCCCACTACTGACATTTACTTTTACATACAGTTATGCATTGACGTAGCAGTAGGACCCCCTCGACCAATGCGCATGGGATGAGACGAGCCCCCATGACTCTAACCAATCGCACCCGAATCCCTTCTATGGGACACTTCACCAGCTCCTTACAGTATTTCTGTAGTCACTATATCATCCTTAGTCCAAACTTCTAAGCTCTTTGCAGTATGTATGTATTATTGCAAGCCTATCACGGAGGGCACACCGGCAAAGGGGGTTATTCTCTCGCTCTGCCAGTCCCCCGCTATTAACGTTCACGCTTACACCTTCACAGTCACACGTTGACACAGTAATAGGCTCCCCTTAACCAATATGCGTGGGATGAAGCGAACCCCCATCATACCTAAATTCCTTCCAAGGGACATTTCACCAGCTCCCTACAATAGCAATGTTTGTGCTCTAAAACGATGCTCGCGTACGCTTCGCCTACTCAATGTTTGCTCCCGATAGCGGCTGTATTTCGACCAGCCTCCGCTCGTAATGCTTATTTTCGTCGCGCACGCTTCTCGAGGTTTCGCCGAGGATTAGTACCTCTCTCGCGCGGCGGTTTGTCTATTTGCGGCCGTAAAAGCCCGACCTTTCCGTTTTCAGGAGGGTTGCACGCGGTGATGCCAACGTAAACACTGAGAATCCGTGCTTTTCTCGATCACGAGGCTTTTCCATCCTTCTGGATTCTTGTCGTGACACAACGCTCGATCCAGTCCTCCCCTTCTTGACGGGGGTTGCTTTCGATTCTGTCGCGTGTCGACGCAACGATAAATTCGCTTGTCAACCCTCGAAGCTCGTGAACGCACTCGATCATTCTGCTGGTCGCAGGACAGGAGATAATTTCGTCCGAGTCTGATTTACCGTCTGACGAACAACGTTACCGAGATTCTGCGCGGCACTCGGTTATGTTCCCGCGCAAAACGAACGCCACGGTGATCGTCTGGTCTCCGCTGGACTAGGAATTCGTTTAGGCTGCGTAAACGTTGAATGCTACGCCTGTGGCGCTACGATATGTTGTAGTATAACTGCTGAATCTTTGTATGTATGTATTTAATTAGGCATCATTTCTAACTATGACTCACGGTCCGAACGAAACCATTAGAAAGTAAGCACGTGTTCATATACTAAGTCTGTCGCTATACACAAAATTAAATCACATTGAAAAGTAAAACCCACTGCTTCATGAGTTATATATTAAATATTTTAAAGAAAAACGGAATCAAAAAAAATAATTTATTGGAGACCATACGAATTACAGAAATATACGTCTCGACCGTTAGGATAGGAAAGTGGAACTTTCTGCCGTATTATTATTTGCATAATGAATATTGATATACTTTTCATGTGTTATATATTAAATATTTTAAAGAAAAACGGAATTAAAAAAAATAATTTACTGGAGACCATACGAATTACAAAAATATACATCTCGACCGCTAGGATAGGAAAGTGGAACTCTCTGCCGTATTATTATTTACATAATGAATTACATAATTCATGCGTTA
>JAOPTO010001140.1:0-63854 GCA_033822845.1 Tetrapedia diversipes
TACATAGTTGTTACGATCGATTTAACCCTTTGCACTTGAAGTCGACACTCGGTAATCAAAGGATACCGATTCCATAAATTTCTAAATGCAAAGGGTTAAATAGTCATACTTATAGATTTCACTATTATTTATCGAGATCATGTAAATTTTAATACAAGTTTATTCTCATAGCATTCAATTTCGGTAGAAATTTAAAAACACATAAATTTTTGAAAATAGATTTTATTTGAAGACTGTGAGTCGCCTGTCAAATACAAAGGGTTAATAGTAATATTACTTTAGAATTGTAGAAAAATTGTTAATTCAGAAAAAGTTCTGCTTTGAATAATTAAAAAATCCTTCCTTCGATTAACACGTCGGTGAATTGAAACAAAAATATTTTAAAACGAAATCAAGTTGTGTCTTTAAACTGATAGAAAAATTTTGAGTGAGCAAAAGAGATCACAGAAATCTTTACGAGACGTTATAAATCCTTTACGTTAAGAGTTAAGTAAAAGGATCGATCGATGCTTATCTTTCTTGGAAACATTAATTTTCTACTGCGATGTCTAAATTTCGATCTTTAATTACAGTAATCAAGATATCGCTTTCTGTCATTCACAATCGTAAGATAATGTTCGTACGTAGTAATCTTTATCGGTCATTCAAAACTTTCGTTTTCAAGATCGGTGTATGTACGTGAAATTCGATAAACGAACAGATAAATATCTGTAACACACAATAATTATTCTGTCTTGCGTCGTATCAGACAGATAAATCGGATGATGTTTGTCGTGACCCCAGTCACATCGTTTCTATAACGTTATAGATCTACTGTAGCGATCTACAGATCTCTCTAAAGATATTACAGTACTCGTACATTTGTGGGATTAACGAGTGACTCAGAAATTCGTGTACTTTCGTATAAAAATTAAAGTTTTCAAATCAGTTACTTTAAAGTGACACGATAGTTGTATTTATGTATTAAATTTGAGGATAAAAAAGTACATAGTGAATAAAATAAAATAACCGTAATAATACTGTGACTTCAAAAAAATAACTGTAATAAGAAACGTTTAGTTTGAATGAGTTTAATGTTTTAAAAATGTATTATAATTACTTATAATTAATCATTTAATTACTAATTTTGGAAGTAATATAACTTCAAAAAAATAAGCTCATAAAAAATTAAGAAAATTTTTATTTGTAATTTATCAGAGTTTTTATTTAAGCAACAAAGTATAATAAAGGCTGAGTTTATTAAGTATTGTTAGTAACAGATTTGAGAATTATTTACAAAAATCTGAGATTTTTCGATTATTCACAAAAAGTTTGGAATAACAAATAAAGTTATTGATTTATAAAGCTAAACAATTATCTAATACAAAGTTGTTAATTACCTAAACTCACGGCACAAAATTTACCTTATTATAATATTTCAAGCTGATGTTATAAATTACACTTCAATTGCCCGTTATTAAAAGATTACCGCCTAACCTTGCACTATTAAACTGCTATCAAGTAATCTGTTCACTGCAACGAACAGTTCTTACTTACTACATTTGTTGGTACAAGAAAACTGTTTGCTTGTGAGCAAATTAAAATCCAGTTTCCAGTCAGCTAGGCATAACATAGCCACTGCTCGCTACGTTGCTCTAAAAACCACTAGATCACTTCCCCTTTTCCATCAGAAGCTGCGAATCGCGGCATTAAATGTCAAGTGCACACAACCGATGAAACACAAGCGAGATCTCGTAAAATATTAACTACTAAGTATGCAAGTATGTACATCTGGAACGAACTTAATGAGCATCAGGGACACATGGTGTAAAACAGAACTCATTAACGTTAAAGACATATATGTGTGTGTGTGTATAGGATGAGTGTCACAGCTTGTGAATAATGTGAATAATTTGTTATAGAAAAAAGTGTTTCAAATCAAAATTGCATAATATCAATGTACTGTACATGGTGCTGTAACATATTTTAACATACCATGCAACTTTTATTTCAAATAGATTCTTGTATAATAAATAATACATAACACCCTGTGTATAAGGAAGGCATTAATTATGCAATTATAGCAAACAATGATGTTAACACATTGTATGCCGGTGGCATCTGAGGCATTTAAAACTGTAGGTGAAGAAAATATTTAAAATTTTATACATTATTGTAAAACACTAAAATGGGTTTGCATATTCATTATATGCAATTTAACGATAACGAAAAATAGAAACAAACAAATCGCCAAACAAAAGAATGTTGTATTATCGCATACCCGGCGCTAAAGCAACAGACTTCTAAACCCGCGTTTTCGCGGGGCCGGCATACAATGTGTTAATAATTATTAAACTGCAAAATTGAAAATAGGAAAAATGTATGACAATTAATCTGTGAATGAGGATTTGCATGCAATTTCAGATCTTTAGCCCTTTGCGGACGAGTGTCGGATATATCCGCCCAACTCTCGCGCTGCGGCTGGCGTTTGTCTGTCGTAAACGACACGTATAAGATACGCATGGGTATACTAGCCTAAGAAGTCAAGTTGGCCCAAAATTTGTTTGTTTATGATTTTGTTAGATTTTATGAAAAACTTATTTAAATAGAGCTTTAGTTTTTATAACACAAATGCGCGACGTAACTATTTTCTTTACTGCTCCGTCCGCAAAGGGTTAAAAGGGTAAAAAAGAAATTGATACTTTTTAGCTTAACCCTTTTAGTACCGAACGACGATATATCGTTACGTATGCCATGGCATCGAACTATTTACATCGCGAGAGAGCTGTATTTCAAAATAAATTTTTAAAACGTTATAAATGTTTCAACTTTTTCTTTTATTCCGTAATATGCTTCTTGTTGAATTTTGTAAATATCATTCTTACTTCCGTTTTTATGAACTTTTTCCCAAACCTTAGCAAATTCGTTAAATTTGCTCGGTACTAAAAGGGTTAAACCCATTGAATTTTATAAATCGCATACAATCTTATAATGAAATATTTATACAATTATTATAGTATTTATACAATTATTTATGCATTGTATTTATACAAGGACACCGTTTATGTCAGGAACAAGTCAAATTGCAAACACGATTTACATACTCAAGCCACTACATTATTTAAAAATTAATTTTCCATTTGTCTGCAGGATCAATGAAAAACAGGATATGTTAAAGTTTTATTGTTAATAATAACAAATAATGTTTTGTTTGTCTTTTCTATGAAAACATGTATTTGCATAAATGGCCACCGCCTGATAATGTTTCTCCATTTCTGATAGGTTACAAAATAAAGCATTCGATGGAGTACATAGCGCTTACGGTGGTTACAGAATCAAATGAGTCACGCAGATGGAATTGCACTTCTTGCCTGATTGAGGTGAAAAGGAAATGGCGAAGGAAAAAGTTAAATGATATAACGAGATTAATCTTCCCGCGACTTTACCCCTTTCTGTATGCGCTACGTCATGCTTACCGGGCACGTATTTACTTTTTACTTGAAACTTCTTTGTACAGGAACTCTACCGTACCATACCTGAAGCGTAAATATCCAAAGTAGCTACTTAAATGGGATAATTACCATGAGAGAATACTAATTTCACGATTTACCTTTAAGATGTTATATTTTCTTAAATTTACCACTTGAGAGACAAATTGTTTTTCGTTAAATTTTATCAAGAACTTTTGAATTTTCTTTCGTCATTAATTTAGCAACAATGTTAATTAACACTATTCCTACCGACACTACATTTCCACGTAAGAGAGACTACAAATTTTTCTCAAAAAATATCAAGAATTTTGAATTTTCTTTCGTCATTAATTTAGCAACAATATTAATTAAACTATTCCTACCGACACTACATTTTCACGTAAGAGAGGCTACAAATTTTTCTCAAAAAATAATCACTGAAAAAAGAAGTGAATATTGAAAAATGTATTATAGGTATATTTGAGAAAAAGTCTAAAGTTTAAAGGCGTTTCAATCTATTGTATAGTATCTATGAAATTCCGATCGAAATTTCAAAAACGGTCATTTGACCGGTTATGGTAGGAATAGTGTTAATGATTATAAAACAGCCTAAATTTATTAAAAAAAAAACCTTCGGTCATTTTTCCTACACTATCGTCTTTTGTTTTCCCCTCACTCTTTCGCAAGCTGTCTCATCGACTGCAGGCCAGTTTCGTTCCTTTCTCAACGAAATCACTATTTATCATAACGAACAATTTGCAAAAGAGTAAATTCAGAATGCAAAACCTGTATACATTCGACTTGGTACATACCTACCAAGATGTCTAAATCCGTCTTCGGTCCTTTTTACTTCATTTGTCGGAACGACGAAGAAGGAGAGAAAGAAAGAATCACGTTTACGAGTATACACATGTCGCTTTTCCTCGCCGGGAATCCTTCGCGGAATTCGCAGCCGATGAGTGTGAACGATATCGCGTAATTACTTACGTACTCGTCGGATCGCCTCTCCTTCTCCGTCGCGAGGAAGGACGGATAAAAGGAAACGAGCGACAATTTATCGGCGCACCTGAGAACATTCATCGATACGCACACCTTGCGAATATTATAAACGCGAGGCCGGAGTCGGGCCGCGTTGCCAAGAATAAATGAAGTCGCGATTTACAGTAGCGGACAAAAGTTTAAGACGGGAGAGGATAATGTAGAACACAGTTTTATTATATGCAAATATTGTCTGTACATTCATTATTACTGTCACTATGGTAGAACAATATTTATTGATTAGCACAGGATGCAAATTTTGTTCATCATGCTATTCCTTATAAATTAGTTAGAGGTCGGATTTACAGTAGCGGACAAAAGTTTAAGACGAGAGGATAATGTAGAACACAGTTTTATTATATGCAAATATTGTGTGTACATTCATTTTTATCGTTACTATGGTAGAACAATATTTATTGATTAGCACAGGATGCAAATTTTGTTCATCATGCTATTCCTTATAAATTAGTTAGAGGTCGGATTTACAGTAGCGGACAAAAGTTTAAGAGGAGAGGATAATGTAGAACATAGTTGTTGGAATTTGAATACAGAAATATTGCGAAGCAAAAATTGACTGAAAAACCAGCTTTCTCTTAACGTACTTACTGAAGGATTTCTGCCAAGAATCCAAAAGCTACTTCTGGCAATTTAGAAAGCAAGAAAACGTTAAGATACAGGACAAATGAACTAATGGACCTGGACGGGGTTGTAGGAATTTCGACCACTGCGTTTCTCAGTCTCATGACACAGTTCCTCAAGTTCGATTAGAGTTGCACCTTCCTAGTGTGTTGTACAATAAAGAATTAAAGTATTTTAAATAGTAGTCCATTTTATTTAGCAATTTCAAACTCCATTTCTAATAATTACACCCTATACCCGTTCCTCGTGTCAAATAATAAAGAATTAATGTATTTTAAATAAGAGTGTATTTTATTTAGTTAATTTAAACCCCATATCTAATAATTACACCCTATGCACCTTCCTCGTGTTGTATAATAAAGAATTAAAGTGTTTGAAATTAGTGTTTATTTTATTTAGTAATTTCAGACCCCATTTCCAATAGTTACACCATATACAGCTTCCTCATGTCATATAATAAAGAATTAAAGTGTTTTAAATAAGAATCTATTTTATTTAGTAATTTTAAACCCCATCTCTAATAATTACACCCTATACACCTTCCTGGTGTCATATAATAAAGAATTAAAGTATTTTAAATAAGAGTGTATTTTATTTAGCAATTTTAAGCCCCATCTCTAATAATTACACCCTATGCACCTTCCTCCTATAATATAATAAAGAATTAAAGTATTTTAAATAATAGTCCATTTTATTTAGCAATTTCAAACTCCATCTCTAATACTTACACCCTATACATCTTCCTCGTGTCATATAATAAAGAATTAAAGTATTTTAAATAATAGTCTATTTTATTTAGTAATTTTAATCATCATTTCCAATAATAGTTCTATGGTCTGCAAATATTGTCTGCACATTTATTTTTATTGTTATTATAGCAGAACACTATTTATTGATTAACACAGAATTATCAAATTTTATTTATCATACTATTCCTTACAAATTATTTAGTTTAATTTCGTTGACTCTTTGATCTTCAGCATTTGTCCGCCACTGTATATTTAGCCGGTATGGAAATTGTAACGCTGTCGGCGTTTCGAGGGATCGCGGTTTATGCTCGCGAACGGGCAGGGATCGTAAAAATCAATTAAGACGCGGCTGAGCACCGGCGATGGTCCCGTTGGCCGATAGCATCGAGTTACGTTTGATCTTTTCGTGGCGTGTAAAGCGGCCACGGCTCGTTTCATTTGCCTCGTGTGATATAGCGATTCCACGGATTCCGTTACTTAATCACCCTCGTTGTATCATTTTTATCAGCGGGTAATGTTTCTCGTTCGATCCCGCTGGTATTATTGGTAGATTACGCATTACGGTTTATGCAAATTCATTATTTCACGAATACGATTGAATTTAATTGAAAAGAGACCTTCGGATACGACGGTTCAAATATTGATTACTGAAAATAATCGTAAGTTTTACGCACTACATGCTTAACACTTCTTTGCACATCTACACTTCTCTTTCATGCATGTATAAAATTCCAAACTGTGGAACAAACTTGCTTAATGGATTTCAAAAGGTGTGCTGAACGATCTCTTCAATTAGCGGAAGCTAACAAAAATAGATTCGAGAGGTCATGAACACGGTAATTTCTCGTAACTTTTTGAAAAATTAACAGGTGCAGATATCAATTGCTTAGTTTCATCCTTCGTTCAATTATAAACCATAATGTAACATAAACCAATATATTTGCATAATATTCGGTATTTATAATATATTCTTTGCACGTTGTATATTTTAACACTACCAAAAAGAATTCTATATTAATATTATATGAAATTTTATACATAATATAGTAATATACTAATTATTAATACATTATTAATATATTGCATCTCGTACTGTTTATAATATATTAATATGTTGATATATTGTAAATTATATTAATATATTATAAATTGTTAATATATTTTTATTTTAATATGTTGTAAATTGTTAGTATATTTTTATATTAATATCTTGTAAATTGTTAGTATATTAATATATTTGCATATTATAAATTATATTAATATATTCGCATAATATAAATTATATTAATATATTATGAATGAGTTATATTAATATATTGTGCATGTACTAAAATATTAATATATTAATATACAATATATTATAAACGGTGCAAAATGCAATTCAAAACCACATGAATGAGAAAAACTTTGTCAACTTGCACGATCCGAACACTAATTCTCATCTGGAGTAAAACGATTTTTGCAGAAGCACGAAACAAGGCATAGAAAATCAATTTGGATACCGGTCAATTTGCAGAACACTTTAATCGATAGGATATAAACAGAGTGACATTTTATCTCTGGATCTCGTCTGGCAATGAATGCGAAACGAATACCTATATGCACCACCGACACGTGCATTCTAAAATGCACCGTCGCGTCGCGTCGGCACAAACTCGATTCAATATACAGGGAGCGTGCGAGGTATTCGTATGCGGTCATTGAGAAATCCGCCATTTTTTATAGTAACAGGCCAGGTCTGGTGGACTAGGTCTGGGTAGCAATAAATGCTCATTCAAGACACACGCCAATGAATTCTATTTCCACGAGGACAGAGGCGAACATGCTAATTCGTTTATTTTTAGGATTCATTTGAAATTAAAAATTTATTCAACAACCTCAACTTTTCGTACATCATTAACCCACACACAGATCGAATTCTAAATTCTTCCTGATTCATTTTTGAATATGATTTAGCGTAAAGTTTTATATTATTATTTGCATTGTTACATTATTATTTCATTTCAGTGTCAGTGTTACACAAAAATAATAAAATCTAATATACTATAAACAATTACCGTAGAATTCCGATTATCCGGAATGCTCGATTAACCGGCACGTTTGTCCAACTGACAAGTATCTATTTTATTTTAATATATTTTATTTATCTATTTTACACAAACAATAATAATAACAATAACAAAAATATTATTAAGTAATAAATATTAAGATATTATTTCACACGAACAAGGAAGTCACAGCCACACAAATTACGAACATTGTTCAAAAAAATTATACTCCATCAATATCCACCGTTGATAATTAAACAATAGAAATACATACGTACCAATCAATATGTTTTATTCTATATATCTCATTTCTATTACCAAATTGCATTAGAATATCATTATACATGGTGAGTCTCGCAATTTGATCACTTCAGACAACTTATAGTGTTCTACCATAATAACAATAAAAATGAATGTACAGACAATATTTGCGGATCATAAAATTATATTTTACATTGTACTCTCGTCTTAAACTTTTGTCCGCTACTGTAAATCCGAACACTAATTTATATGAAATAGTATGATAAATGAAATTTGCATTCTATGCTAATCAATAAATATTGTTCTACTATAGTGACAGTAATAATGAATGTACAGACAATATTTGCATATAATAAAACTGTGTTCTATATTGTCCTCTTGTCTTAAACTTTTGTCCGCAACTGTATAATCCAATCATTCGACATATTTAATTGTCCGGCATTACCACCGCCCCTAGTATTCCAAATAATCGGAATTCTACCGTATTCTATTTTACTATCAATGCTTATTATACTATCGCTATTATTTTAATCATTCCATTATCGTTCCACGCAATTTTATTACCATTACTATTATTATTACTGCTACGTGCTCGTTTCTGCGTTAGCAGCATTCTGCCATTTTTAAATTCGAGCACGTTAAACCGGTAAGCCTCAAATAAACGAGGACAAAAATACCGTGAACATACGCACGGCCCTCTGTAGCCGACTTTTATCGATGTCGTGTAATTACTCTCGTATATCCAAGAATACCGCGTCCAAGATAACAGCAGAGATAACCGATCTGCGATTATTTTCGCGAATACCAAGGTGAACGGTCTTGCGATAAGTTCCGCAAATTTGATCGCCGCGAATCGATAAATTCTAGCTAAAGGAAGCGGACAGGCTTACAATAAGGTGTAGGTATCGCGATTGCACAGCTACGCCAGCGCGAATACCAATCATTTCCAAAGCAGCCGCAAACGCGATAACCGGCCTCGGATTATTTCCGTGAATGGGAAGACAAACTGTTCGCAATGAGCGTGGCAAATTAGAATGCTTCAGTCAATGAATTTATATACAGCACCGAACACACTCGAACGATTTCTCGCGATCACGCATTGGAACTTTGGCATTTTTCAGGAATCGAAAATTTATTTCTTAAAATTATATCGCGACTTCAAACTTTCTGATGTAGAAAACAACTATATTTTATTCTGCATCATCTTCAAACTTTGTGTACGATACTAACTGTTGCCCACGGCTTCTTTTTATAGTGCTTGCTTCAAAATCAGCGGATTTCCAAACAAACTTTCATCCCTTATTTTATTCCCTTCGGGGTTGATTTTTCAAAAACGTTAAAACACGTGTTTCTTTATTTTTAACCAAAAAGCTAAATACCAGTTTTCATAATGCTTGCTTCAAAATCAGCGGATTTTCATATAAAGTTTCATCCCTTATTTTACCCTCTTGGTGGTTGATTTTTCGAAAACGTTGAAACACGTATTTCTTTATTTCTAATCAAAAAGCTAAATACCAGTTTTCATAGTGTGTGCTTCAAAATTAGCAGATTTTCAAATAACCTTTCATCCCTTATTTTACTCCCTTGGGAATTGATTTTCCAAAAACGTTGAAACACGTATTTCTTTATTTCTAACCAAAAAGCTAAGTACCAATTTTCATAGTTCTTGCTTCAAAATCGGCGGATTTCCAAACAAACTTTCATCCCTTAATTTATCCTCTTGGTGGTTGATTTTCCAAAAACGTTGAAACACGTATTTCTTTATTCCTAACCAAAAAGCTGAATACCAGTTTTCATAGTGTTTGTTTCAAAATCAGCGGATTTTCAAATAACCTTTCAACCCCTATTTAACCCCTTTAGAGGTGGAATATCAAAATATCCTTCCTTAGTGGGTGTCTACGTCATAAAAGGAACCCATTGTCCAAAGTTCTGGTTTCTAGCTTCAGCAGTTTAGGCTCTTCGATGATGATCAACGTAAACGCTTGTTTTATTTTATTCTACCGAAATATGTGTATTTTATAGACAATCGAGGCAGCGTTAAACAGAAACACAATATACCACACCGGTTTTTTAATAACAAACGTGTCCTTCTTTGATATCAATGAGTTTGTACACAATCTGATAACAAATTGGAGCCTCGAATGGTGGCGCATGATAAAGAGCACGCACAGCAGTATGCGAAAAGAATTTTAAACTCAAAGCACGTTAAAATCGACTCCCCCTTTTTCCTGTGGACACATTAAATATTACACAGCAAGATAACCGAACCACAACCGTTTCCATAAACGAAGAAACATATTATCGTGAAACGTTATAAATCTCACGATTTATTCTACACTATCTCTTTAAATATTACCAAATAAATTTAACTTTTCATTTACTTAGATGAAAGGTTCTCGAATTTTACAGAACACGGTTTTTTATAAGCCTACATCATTTTATGATTATCAATCGATATTGTTACGGAAAAGAAGAAAGGAAAATTCGAAGGTTCTTGATAGAATGTTAATGTATGGTAATATGTCATAGATATGTAAATGAATCTACAGTAGCGGACAAAAGTTTAAGACTAAAGGGTTAAAGAAAATAAATAAATTAGTTAATAAGAAATAACAGTATAAATAAAATTTGTATTCTATGCTAATTACTAAATATTGTTCTACCATAGTAACAGTAAAAATGAGTGTACAGACAATATTTTCAGACTATAACACTATATTTTACATCGTCCTATCGTCTTAAACTTTTGTCTGCTACTGTAAATCCGAACACTAATTTATAAGGAATGGTATGATGAATGAAATTTGCATTCTATGCTAATCAATAAATATTGTTCTACCATAGTAACAGTAAAAATGAAAGTACAGACAATATTTGCATACTATAAAAGTATATTTTACATTGTCCTCTCGTCTGAAACTTTTGTCTGCTACTGTAAATCCGAACACTAATTTATAAGGAATAGTATGATAAATAAAATTTGTATTCCATGCTAATCAATAAATATTGTTCTACCATAGTAACGATTAAAATGAGTGTACAGGCAATATTTGCATACTATAAAACTATATTTTTACATTGTCCTATCATCTTAAACTTTTGTCTGCTACTGTAAATCCGAACACTAATTTATAAGGAATGGTATGATGAATGAAATTTGCATTCTATGCTAATCAATAAATATTGTTCTACCATAGTAACGATTAAATGAATGTACAGGCAATATTTGCATACTATAAAACTACATTTTTTACATCGTCCTATCGTCTTAAACTTTTTTCTGCTACTGTACCATAATTCTTGCATACTCGAATGCCGTCAATAAATGAATGAACGAATGAATTTGAAGCTATGAAAGACGGAAATGGCGAAGCTAATAATAAATGTTGAACATCAAGCAGGACAATTAACCTGATATTACGGTTCGCGGATGCACACGGTAAATTATTGGAAATGTGGCCATAAATCCGTGTATTTCGAGCAGATAAGGTAAAGGAAGTGCAACGTGTTCCATGAACGCAGCGCCAGACCGACGAATACCAGGAATACCTCTATCGAGTCTGGAAACAGCGACTATCTCAGCAAATGGAAAGATAAATCATAACCGACGATCACTATTGCAGACATGAATAACCTAAGTCAACTGGGATTTTGATTAAATGGCAGAAATGGTAACGTAACGTGTCCCGTTAACACTACATTGCCGATGTTGGGTATATACCTATTTTGTCTTGTTGACTCAAACATGAAAACTGAAGCTACCTGACTTGTGGGTCAGACACTGACATTATACAATTTAATTATAAAAACTGAAGTAAAGAACATTCTTGATGACAATATTGCACTTGACCGTTTGTACTCGAAGTCCACGCTTGATAGACAAACGATACCAATGTCATAAGTTTCTAAAAGCAAAGGGTTAAATGGTCATATTTAAATTTCAATATTATCTATCTAATTGAAATAAATTTTAACACAAGTAGATTCCAGTAGCATTTAATTCCGGTAATTTGCATTATAGAAATGTTTGAAAACGGTTTCATTTTAGAAACTGAGAGTCATACACCAGCTTTAACACTAGGTTTCCGGGACCCGTCAATTTGACAGATTTTGGATTTCATGAGTAAAATTTGCAAAAATAATTATTATTAATCCTAGAATTTTTTGTTAAGTTTTATCGATGAAGCGACACAAATATATCCAAATCTATTTCCATCTCAGTTCTGCAATTTCAAATTCTTTTTGATATACACATACTCCTTAATACATGAATATTAGAAACAGATACACAATAAATGTCCGTAAATCTAGCGTTAAACACCGTCTGCCTCTGGTAACGTTCTCCTAATTTTTCACAGGCATTCCAAAACCAGTGACATTTGCTTTACACGGCCCATGTATTTGTGCAAGTAAAGTGTCAGAGTACTTCAAGGTACAAGGATTATAAGCGACGGTAAAGCACGTGGACTTTCTAATTTGCATCTGAATGCAGAATGAAAATTCAGCAAGCAAACTTTTTAACCGACCTCGCGAACGCAAAAGCGTCGTGCCCGGGGAGAGCAAACACCACCGGCGATTATGTCCGTAAATGCAAAGACAAATAGCCTTTCGACGGCCATTTTTACGGATCGCGGAGACCGGCGCGAATCGACGAATGTCAAACAGGGAGGCGAGACGGAAGTGCAACGGGTTCCATCGGTTGTTGCACGCCGCCATGCCGGTGAATGCCAAGCGTGCTGTTTCTAAGACGGTAGAGAAAGTCGGTGACAAGTTCTGCCACTAGTTATTTTTAAAACACCGACACGGGATAAGGTCGTTGCGACACACCGTAAGGGAACGGGCGTACCGATCGACGAATTAATCAAGCCCGCCTAACCCAGGCTTTTGTTAACACTTTACCGACCGGCTAGTGGTTCGACCAGCTCATTTTGGCGTAGACGCATCGCTAATGAGTTTATTATTAAACGATATTTTCCTTCCTGTAATTAACACGTTCGCGGACAGTAAAAAGCTCGGTGAGGTGCAAAAATAGACACGCGATTCCTTTCTAAATTAACATATTTAATGATAATATAATATAAGAATTTACAGAAAATCAGATGAACGAAAGAAATAACAATGAATGTATACGATTTAAAAAGTAAATTTTGAAAGGGGTCATTTGATCTCGCATGGTACGTTTAGTGTTAGGTTTCGTAAAATTGTAGATTACTGTGAAATTATTCCTTAACTTTCTGTAATAAATGTATTTTCTACGCTTTTCATTTCATCGATACACGATCGCCAAACATACGATGCATTAAATAATTGGACAAACTTCGAAAACAGATACGACATAATACAGGAAAGTATTTCACCAATTTCCTGAGTCACCGGATACTCTATCTACTTTCCTTTATCTTTTGGAAACTCCCAGAAAGCAATTATTGCGAAATTAATAAAAACTGAGGCTAACAAGAGGGACAAACGCTGAAACTACTTCGAAATTGAATCGCTAGTGCAAAAATAAAAATTTTCATTCTGCAGGGTTCAAACATTCTTAACACTAGAACTACCGACAATTATAGTATACTTATTTGCATGAAAGAGATCAAATTGAAAATTACACGAAAAGATATTGAATACATAAAAAACAAACCTTCATTTATACTTTTTGCAGAAAATCATAGTAAATTTTGGAAGATTTACCACAGTGAATTTATAAGGCTGCTATGAATAATCACCAATTGGTCATTTTAACTGGTCTGGTAGTTTTAGTGTTAAAATAAAAAATTCACCACATTTTTTACTTCTATAATTCAAATTTGGAACAACTAGGCCTCCATAACTCAAAATTTATTTCTATGAGTCAAACTTTTATCACCACTGTTTGCACAAAATTATAGTTATGTCTTTCGATTATTTATAAAATTATAGAAAAAAGTACTCTAAGAATCACAGATTTTTTGTTAACAATAATAAGTAATAACCTAGTGAATCATATTAACATTCGTTCGTTATTATATTTATACAATTTATATATAACATTATTATATTTTTATACACAGTAATTCATAAGCTGAATCTTCTTCCTTTAAGCCTTTACAATTGAAAAACTAATAATATTCGTGGAAAGCCTCTGAAAGTCGAATTTTTGCACGTTAAACCTCTTTCACTTACGAACTTCAATAAGTCGAGATCTCCCATTGAGATTCGAGTTGTCGAGACTTGACTGTATGTACTTCGCTGATTCCTGCCAAGCCCCGTTACCTTTCAACGAACTCTCTTTTCTTCCGCCTCGCTAATCCTTTTTACTCGACAGAAGTTGCTCGACAGACATTGTTTGTTATCTGTCCGAACGAACGCGTGATTAGTAATAGCAATCGAAACAATCTTATAGTGTGGATTGAAAAAATGTAAGAGGAAAGACATAGAATGAAACCAAGAGTTTTAACTTTTTAACACTATTCCTACCACAACCGATCAAATGACCGTTTTTGAAATTTCGATTAGAATTTCATAGATACAACGTAATTGAATCGCCTTTAAACTTTAGACTTTTTCTGAAATATACGTATAATACATTTTTCAATATTCACTTCTTTTTTCAGTGATTATTTTTTGAGAAAAATTTGTAGTCTGTATTATGTGGAAATGTCGCGGTAGGAATAGGTATACGTGAAGTGTTGCTAGGAATAGTGTTAACACGATCGTATCGAAGCAATCTTATAGTATGGATTGAAAAAAAGTCAGAGGAAAAGCATAGAATGAAACCAAGAGTTTTAACCTTTTAACACGTTTGTCGCCCAGCGTGATTCGGTTGAGTTTCTCGCTGGGCCCAAATCCGATTGCATGGAAAACTGGGGTAAAAAAATATAAAACCAGCAAAAAATTTAATCCTTAATTTTTATTTTATGCATTTTATATTTATATATATTATACTTCAATGCTTATTCCATTGAATTCCTTTAAAAATTCCTATTTTAAATCCTATTTAACTTTAAAAAAAATGAGCGGCACCCAAATATCGATCACGTGGCGATGAACGTGTTAACACTTAGCCGACCGAACGGGGAGATCTCCCATTTTTTCCTCAACAAAACGCTACAATTGATTCTATTTTCTTTTGTTATTAGTTAGTCTTGAACTGGTGTTGAATTTATTAAAAATTGTAATTTGGAACAGCAAAAAATGCATTCGATGAACTGTGAACAACAGCTGTTCAAGATTAATTAATAACAGAAGTAATAGTAATAATAAGTGTTAAGCGAAGCAAAATTTACATATATGACTATTTAACCTTTGAGTATAACTAATAAACAAACTAACTAAAGTCTGAAAATTTGCGAAGCTATTATTTAGTGACCAACAGTCACCTCTCAAGCGCAAAGGGTTAAAAGTAGAGTGGACAATTTGAGAAATATGGCTGGAAAAGTCTAGGGTAGAAATGAAATAAATTCCCAAGTCTTTTACTTTTGTTGTTGATGAAATTATACAGTTATTCAGTCGAGAAGGATAGGAATTCCTGGAAAAAACTCGACAGTTCGACGCTTCGAAAGTTCGTATCTAATTTCTCATCGCCACGCATAACCATTCGCAAATACCAAAGCTCGGTTGGTTGAATCGGCCGACAACTGAACAGGTAAAACTACGATCCGAACCTGTTAACGATTGCCCGTTCGACGTGGGGCCTACGCCATGGCGCGCGTCTATCTCCTTTGAGCCTGATCGATAACGCGGCCGACGTAAAAGGGAAGAGAAAGTCCGGGCAAATTGAACTCAGCCAGAGCTCTGCAACAATGCTTGCGATAAACGGGGAATATTGTTCGAACGTTAACGAGGCTTGTGCGCAGGAGGGAGTATTGAGACGTTTACGAGGAAGTGGCTTTATGAAACGGAACGCAGATTGTTTAATCTAAGCGACGTGATCGAAACGTTATATCTATCTGTTAAACGATCTTGATCTTTCGTCAGCGTGATTGAAACGATTAAAAATGATTGACAGGACTGTTTGAGATGTTTAACGATAAAACGGGGGAAACTCAGATTTAGGAACGAACTAAGATCGCAGATAGAAACGAAAATCTCTGATTCACTGTTAAGGGTAACGGGATAGTTTTGTTAGATTTCGAGGTTTGGGGTTTTTAAATGTTTTATTCTTGCCAAACTTTGATTTACAAGATCTAACACGTAACGAAGTATAGAAACGAAAGCTACTGCGTCGCTGCTGGTGAAAATAAGGTCTGCCCTAAGTTTCTTATTGTCTATATATATATATATATATATATACCTGGGAATTTAGGGTAGTGGGGTAGGAAAAGTACAACAGGGATAGAGAGAGGGTTCAGGAGTTGACGAATAGATATGGGATAGATGACTTGGATGGATGAGTAACGGTTCAGGGTTTAGGACGGATGATTCGAAAGGATGAGTGGCGGTTCAGAAGTGTAACTATTTAAAGGAGATGGGACTGATTGTCTTAATTAAATAAGCGATATCTAACAGTTTTTAAACACACCTGCACGATTTTTGTAAATTTATTATATAAGAGAGAAGACGTACACACGTGGCGCGCAGTAACTTATGTAAAAAACAAACGAAGAACGAGGGAGAAGATAATACATATATAGAGTTTCTTAACATAATTTTATATTAATTTTTATATTAATTTGATTAACACGTTCGCGGACAGTAAAAAGCTGAGTGAGGTGCAAAAATAGACACGCGATTTTTTTCTAAATTAATTGTGATATCCGATATGTGATTAGACACATTTTGTAAGAGTAATCAGAATATATGAGCCGTTTATTTCGAAAGTGGCGTAAGTTCATTCATAGTCATCAAAAACGTATTATCTCTTACATAATGTTAATTATGCTAAATGGGATGATAAATTTGACACCCTTAGAAACTTAAAAACATTATTCTACTATGTTATCTGTTACCCATACTTTTAAATTTAATCCAACGCAAACCCTTCGGTATCTCGATTCGAACATAAATGGAGTTATGCCAGTTTCAAAATAAACGGCTCGAATATAGAGTTTCTTAACATAATCGATTAATTACTCGACCTGTCGTGAGGGGACACCATCGCTGACATTATTTTTTTTCGGAATTGGCAGTTAACTTTATTATCATTTGTTTTAACATTCACGACGATGATCGAACGATCGAGCTGGTGGATCTGATTGGAAACTTGATGTTTGATTATATTTTTAACTGTTTGCGTACCATAAGTCGCTTTCACGCTCTTCAAGTTTCGTGTCGAAAAAACCCAGTGCATTTGACTGATACGGATAACTGACGGCGAGCTCACAATTTGCTGAAACGCGCTCAATCTTTTCTGACGCGTGCACGTCGCATAGCTCCTACTATCAGTAATCCAAGTAATACATTTTGTATTTCATTGTTACCTATCATAAATTAACCAGTCAGCCGTGGCACGTTCTTTTTGGGAGCCAATCAAGTGATAGCATTTAAATTTCGCGGCGACTTTGCGTGGGGTCTCTGATCGAGCCTCTCTCACTCCTACATTTAGAACAAATTATTCTTTTCATTTAGAACAAGCGGATTTAGAACAAATTATTCTTTTCATCAACCATTATTCTTGTTACTAGTTTTTTAATACAGAAATACTACCACACAAGGTTATCGTTTCTTTCCTTCGACGTATTTTTTCTCTTTTCCTTGCTCGTTCATTCGTCGACAACGGGGTTTATAAATGTTTCAATTACACGTGTTAGAAATTGAATACAGAAATACTACGAAGCAAAAATTAACCATAAACCAGCTTTCTCTTAACGTACTTTCACAAGGGCTTCTTCCAAGAAGCTAAGCCACATCTGGCATTTTAGAAAGTTCGAAAACATCGAGAAACAGAACAAAAGGGGCTGAAGGACCCGGACGGGGTTGTAAGAATTTCGACCACTGCGTTCTGCTAGTCTTGTGACAAAGCTCGCTAGGTACGGTCAGAATTGCTCTTCCTCGTGTTACGTAAAAGTAATAATAAAGTATCAAAGTATTATTTCACAAATAAGAGTTTATTTCATTTTGTTGGATTTTAACGTGGTCAGGGACAATAATTTTAGTTTTTAATGGAGAAATGAAAGCCTTTTAGATTTTAAATATTTAAAAATAATAATAACATGAATTAAATTAAGAATTACAATAACGTTTTGTTCTTATCTTTTATATTGATTTTGTACAATTTCAATTTTACTTTCGTTTGCTTCTTTTTTACTTTCTCTCTTTCTCAGATCTCAATAACGAATTGATGATCATACCATACAGCAATCATTCAGAACAAACTCATTCTTACCAACATACTTTCATACACCACATTCATATACCAACCATTCTCATTAATTGTTCTCAACACATTTAGCAATATAAAACCCCATTCCCAACAACACCAAATATATTTCTCCTAAGAGATCAATTTTTGTTCATACCTTAGGACGTATTTTATTTCCAACGATTCGCATACATCTGGACAACACTCCAAACACATGCACATATTCCACGTTTCGCAACTTCCCCAAACCTCACTCGATCATACCTCGGCCAAACCAATGAAACGCGATCGAGTGTATCGCTTTAATTTGCATCTGGCCGTGGCCAACGACCCGCGTTTCTTCCCCGTCGCAGATTGAGAAGTTGGCAAAAAAAAAAAACGAAAAATATCGAGGAAGCATCAGGAAGGTACGGGGAACCTGTCCACCGATAATTGCCGAGGAACCTCGGGACCGGCGGACGGGCTTGAGAGAGGAAAATTCTATCAGGGCACGCATTCTTACGCGTCTTACCGTTTCAATAATAAACTAGTATCGGTTTCCAGACGCTCGCCGGGGACGATTACGGGGAGCCCTCTCTCTCACGCGAGGATCCTCTGTAACGAGGATTAATATCCTTCACTATTTAGTCGGACACACGCTCACGGAGTCGCAGATGCAATCGTCCCGGTCCCGTGGAGAAAGAACAGCAATGGGAAAATTTATTCGCGCCAACCCGCCGGATAAATCTCCCGTGCCACCAACGAATCCTAGACGAGTAATCGCGGTAGATATCATTAGATTAATGGCAAATGATCCTGCGACCCGTGACACTGGATCCTGCGAACGCCTGGCGGCGGTCCCAGGCGGGGAAAAATCGATGACGAAACGGGAAACGATTAAAAGAGGAGATTAACAGACCTCTCGATTCGCTATACTTGCGAGTTCGACGCCGGTACGCCGTTGCGAGCGTGTGTGCAGCACGCTTGTTAAAGAGTCGCTGGAATTTCTGAACACCTCCGGGGTACGAGAAAAATGGAGGATGAGGTACGGGAGTTGGAGATAGGAGAGCTGCGGGTTATTTGTGTTGCAGTCGATAGTTGAGGAGATTGTTCGATTGGAGATAATTGAGGATTTTAGAAGGGTGAGGGAAGTTAATAGGGGGAGGTAGAAAAATGGTAAAATTGGGAAGATTGTCGAACGCTTATTCCGAGATCTTATCGATGCTCGATAGCTTTTATGTTCTACGATTAATCAGTATTTTATTTAATTTTATGGAGTTGGGAAGTTTAGGAAAAAGAGAGGACAGTTAACTGCCATTCCTTTCTGTAACAGTTTTTGTTAAAAATTGAATACAGAAATACTTTAAAAATTTACTATGATTTTCTGCAGAAAGTATAAATAAAGATTTGTTTCCTATGGATTCAATATTTTTTCATGTAATTTTCAATTTGATCTCTTCCATGCAAATAAGTACACTATATTTGTCGGTAGTTGTAGTGTCAAGCCTTTGCTGTCGAATGTCCCCTCTGAGGGGACATCGTGAGTCTTGCAGGCTACTGGGCTGCCCCCTCTCAGGGGACATCAGACTTTAGCCATCAAACTAGAATGTTGTTTCGATCAATATTTTAAAACAGTTTTGATGCATATTTTTTTACATCCCTGTACTTTCGCACATTTTTAAAAATTCAACTTCTTAAATTTTTACGGTCAAATGTCCCCTCTAAGGGATCATCGTGAGTCTTGCAGGTTACTAGGTTGCCCCCTCTCAGGGGACATCAGACTTTAGCCATCAAACTACAATGTTGTTTCGATCAATACTTTAAAACACAGTTTTCTGGTGCATATTTCTTTAGATTCCTCAACTTTCGAACATTCAACATTCGCACACACTTTCAGGAACCAATCGTGTGCGAAAGTCGAGGAGCACCTGTATATCCTAATCTATTTCCATCTCAGCTTTGTAATTTCAAATTCTGTATGATGCATACCTTCTTCTTAATACAATTATATTACAAATAGATATACAAGAAACGTCTGTAAATTTAGTATTAAAAACTTGCATTTCCAATTTGTTGCGAGCAATCTTTACATTGCGAAATAAATTTCGTTTCAACGTTATTACTTGGTTATTTAATACATAGTTGTTACGATCGATTTAACCTATATCGCACTCGAAAGCAATGCTCACTAGTCAAATGATACCGATTCCATAAATTTCTAAATGCAACGGGTTAAATAGTCATACTTATAGTTTTTGGTGCATATTTTTTGACATCCATCCAGTTTCGAACATCCAACATTCGTACACACTTTCAGGAACCAAAAGTCGAGGGGCGTCTGTACATTGTGCTCGTACCCTTAACATTCTACGGAATCATCGATAATTTATGTCGTGACACTAGCACGCTACCGCAGAGCAGAAGAGCGTATCGGGCGCACAACTTTCGCGGCACGCGGAAATTTATTATCGAAATCGGTTCATCCGCGTTACAGAATCGCGCGTTCATACTGAATTAAGCTCGAGTTTGCATTTACAAACGATGAAGCATCGTTACGTATTAATCACGCGAGGAACCTCTGGTATCTATGGAGGAGCATGTGCGTTCAACTTGGTCTATGAGGCTCGATTAGTCATTTGTTTAGCCGTGGACGTGTACCCATCACGTTTACCATATTTCTTCCCATAATTCTCCACCTAGCGATCATTTTTCCTTGGGCTTCGAAAGCAAGAGCCCGTGCGGTTGGTAAAATTAACTAAGTGCCAGCGCGTCGAGTCCTTGTACGAAAACAAGTCGTTATATCACGTCTAGGCAACGGTGCTCTCGTGTACTTTGTTATTACAAAACGGTTAAAAATAAAAATTCCTGAACAACGATAATATATTTTCGAATGTACGTTCGAGCGTTTCGAGGGTAAGTTGTCGTTGAATGGTTTAAAAGGAAATGCTGAGAATTCGTCATGATTTGAGACGTTTGAAATAAAATAGTTAGTAGATTTTCAATAACATCTATAATTGCGACAATTTCAAGAATAATAATTAATATAATATAATATAAGCAGCAAGCAAGAAATAATCGGGTTTCATTCAAATATAGTCAACTAACGTAAGTTTCTATAGAAGAAACAAAGAAAGGAAAATGTTGTTAAGGGCTAGTATAATAGATATTTGAATTATAAAATTCTTCTCTTTTTATGGCTATCTCCAATTAAAAATAATCGTATGTACAATATGAAAGAAAGCATTAAATTAAAGAAAATCTCTGGAAAGAAATAAAGAAAATATTGTGTAAGAGTAATTATAAAATATTACACTTAATAAATGGGCACTCAAGATTAGAGAATTTTTCAAACCTCTCGACACCATCTTCAACCAACCACAATCGTAAATGAAACAAAAATGGCAAACAAAAGATAAGAAAGAAAACACGAAGTAAAGAGAGCTTCTGCAATTATTTTCCAGAAAAATGTGATATTTAATGAATGGGTAGTCAAGACTAGAGAATTCTTCAAACTTCTCGACACCATCTTCAACTAACCACAATCGTAAATGCAACAAAAATGGCAAACAAAAGATAAAAAAGAAAACACGAAGTAAAGAGAGCTCCTAGAAAGAAATAAAGAGTATACTATCGAAGACTAATTACAAAATATTACGTCTAATAAACAGGTACTTAAGACTAGAAAATTCTTTGAAATTCTCGACACCATCTTCAACCAACTGCAATCGTAAACGCAACAAAAATGGCAAACAAAAGATAAGAAAGAAGACACGAAGTAAAGAGAGCTTCTGCAATTATTTTCCGGAAAAATGTGATATCTAACAAATAGGTAGTCAAGACTAGAGAATTTTTCAAACATCTCGACACCATCTTCAACCAACCGCAATCGTAAAGGCAACAAAAATGGCAAACAAAAGAAGACACGAACTAGAGAGAGGTTCTGCAATTATTTTCCGGAAAAATGTGATATCTAATGAATGGATGCTCGAGACTAAAGAATTTTTCAAGCATCTCGACACCGCCTCCAATTAAAAATAATCATAAGTGCAACCAAGAATGATAAGCGACAAGGGGGGAAGCTCAAAGTAAAGAAAGCCGTTCGAAACAGATAAAGAGGCATCCTCGATTACACAGCTGTTTCTTTGGAATTTTGTCAATCTCTCCACCGAGCCAGGTCTATTATCAACGCTTTGAAGCCGATACACAGGCGAGTAATTGCAAGTCTGCCTAGATGAAGACCACTCGGAGGTGAGCAACCGGTCGCGGAAGGGGTTAATAATGAGAGTCAACCGGCATCCGCGTCTTTTCAGATTGGACGAACGAAGGGAGGAGGGCACGAGGGCCTCGTGTTCGCGTCGGCGTTTACAACGGGTCATTAATATAGGAAAATTCTGCTTTAACGACTTTAGTAGAGCAAAAGATGGGACTCAGGTGTGAATAAATATTAGGTTGTTCGGAAAGTAATTTCGTTTTTTTTTTTTTTTTGATATGTCGAGCTTTGAGATTAAACCTAGCCGTTTCAAATGATCATAAACGGTCGAATTCGATAAATTTAATCTCTTAGCGATCTTACGAGTTGTTATTCGCCGATTTGCATCAATTAATGCCTTTATTGTGTCTTCATCAGCCTCAACTGGCCTTCCAGAACGTGGTGCATCTTCAACGTCAAAATTGCCGGATCGAAATTTTGTAAACCAGTTTTGGCACTGGG
This sequence comes from Tetrapedia diversipes, assembly GCA_033822845.1. Lineage (NCBI taxonomy): Eukaryota > Metazoa > Arthropoda > Insecta > Hymenoptera > Apidae > Tetrapedia > Tetrapedia diversipes. Next base: position 23,151 of record JAOPTO010001140.1, read on the forward strand.
GTTCTGTCAATACATCTTCTCCATACACAACGGATCATTTTTTTCCTTGCTTGAACAGCATTTTTACCTTTTCGATGGTAGAAAAGTGAAAAATACCGAAAATGTTGCTTTTTACTTTCCATATTTGATAGGGCACCAACCGAAAACTACTGGGTAGAATCAATCGAAACTTTACACAAGCAAGCCTTGCTATATATGCATTAGGGGTTCTGTCAATACATCTTCTCCAATGCACAACGGATAATTTTTTGACGGCAAAAGGACATCGACAAAAACGGACAATACCTAATTTAATAAAGTCATATTTTTAAGCAAAAATTTTGAATTTTCATTCTTATTTAAAATCCGTAATCACTTGAGTTGCCAACCCAGTATTACAAATTATTTGCGACAGAAGTCACACAAATAAGTATAACTTTTCGAGAAAAGTGCTCGCTTGAATTTTAACAAGTTGTTTGATCGCTTACCAGTCACATTCGAAAAGGTTTTAAATCTCTGTTGTGTGCACAGGAAACCGAAGTCAATTTTTATAGGAGGCATACGACGGGTGTTTTATGGTTACAGCGGACATAAAACGCTGAAGTTTACACAAAACCGGACTTTAATGCGTCGCACAAGCACAAAGGACCCAAAAGGAAACAAGTGAAATACATTTTCAAGGTGAACGATGATATATGTAAAAGAAGCCTGTACTCCTGTAGCCTATATCCCTGATTTGAGTAGCAATCCTTTTATTATTTTAATCAGCGAGCAGTATTATACAATACCTCAGCGTAGGACTGTTTAACTCTTTGATGCACAGAATTTCAGAGAATAAATAGATCGATGTTGCACAGGAATTTTGTTGCGTTTTAAATTAACACGTTCCCTGCCGCGTTCCATGCTAAAATTTCCTCCCACGCCGGAAAAAAAGCCTTTTAAAAAAGGCATATTTTTAACAATATTTTGTCAAATAAAATAAAAATGATCGCTTTTCTGGTTTAAATTTATAAAGAGATATGCCTTTCTTTTAAATTTATGGTTTTAAATTACTGAAATATTGTGTATTATACCACAAAAAACATGCTTGTGTCGACCATAAAAAAAAATGTGGGGCGTATACGTGCGCAAAGGATTAATTAATTAATTTGTTTTCTTTCACCCTTTGTATAGTCTATATACTAGTGGATACGAACTTCCGTAGTAGGCGTGGATAGTATATAGACTACACGAAGGGTGAAAGAAAACAAATTAATTAATTAATCCTTTGCGTACGAAAGGTGACTGCTGATAATCGATCGATAGCAATTTTGCAAATTTCGGGATGCAAATAGTCATGTTTAACACTAGAACTACCGACAATTAAAGCGGGTTACCTTTGGACAGTTACAGAAATGCACGTGGTTACGGCTGAGCATCGCTGCGTAATCATCGACGTTACCTACCGTGTTGCACTATTTGCCTGCTCTCAGGCGTAAAATAGGCGCTTCTTTAGTTGCCTATATCTCATAAACAAAGCGTCAAACGCAATATTGTTACTCTTGATTTTCGTCTGAGAATGTTGCATAGAATTACCCCCTTAGTAGTCATTGACGTTACCTACCATGTTGCCCCCATTTTGCCTGCTCTCAGGCGTAAAATAGCCCATTTTTTTAAATCGCTTATAACTAATAAACAAAGCGACAAACGCAATATTGTTACTCTTGATTTTCGTCTTAGAATGTTACATAGAATTACCCCTCATTGACGTCACCTACCGTGTTGCCTCATTTGCCTGCTCTCAGGCGTAAAATAGACGCTTCTTTAGTTGCTTATATCTCATAAACAAAGCGTCAAACGCAATATTGTTACTCTTGATTTTCGTCTTAGAATGTTGCATAGAGTTGCACATTTTAGTAGTTATTAACGTTATCTGCCGTGTTGCCCTGTTTGCCTGCTATCAGGCGTAAAATAGCCGTTTCTTTAGTTGCTTATAACTAATAAACAAAGCGTCAAACGCAATATTGTTACTCTTGATTTTCGTCTTAGAATGTTACATAGAATTACCCCTTCAATTTTCTCCTAGCTTCGTCCGAACACCCTGTATAGGCAAATATCTCCCGTAATTAGTCAGTTGCAAGAAGAAAGTCTTAAGTTACGCAGAGGAGAGTCCTTGAACGCGAATATTATTATATATAGTATTAAGATTATTATAACCAACTAATTCCAACAGTTTGGTCTTAAACTTTTGTCCGCTACTGTATCAACGTAACAGCGCTACAAATCACCCGGTGTCACAGGTGTGAATCAAACGTTTACTCTCCGACGCAAGTTATCACGCAATAACGCATCATCGGGGATTGTGTTGCGTTCGCCAAGCCACGCGCGATTTTTACAAGGATACGAGTTAGATAATCGATGCGCTGTACCATCGACGTAACTATTAAAATATCGAGTGACACGGGAATCTGATCGCTTAAGCGAATCTGAAATAAAATTCAACTCGTTCGAGTCATACAAATGTCTACGATAAACGTCCTACACACGCATGCAAACACACACACTTGTAGGAAAAAATTGGCAGAAATGATCTTCAGACATAAGTGAGGGGGAAATTGAGGGGGGAAACATTCTAATTTTTATGTCATTTAATAGATACCGTAATGGGCAAAAGTTTAAGACGAGATGACACACAAAAGTTCACAACGAGATGTAGAACACAGTTTTATGGTCTGCAAATATTGTCTGTACATTCATTTTTATTGTTATTATGGTAGAACACTGTTTACTGATTAGCAAAGAATTGCAAATCTTGTTTATCATGCTATTCCTTAAAAAATTAGATAATTTAATTTCCTTGACTCTTTGGTCTAAAACTTTTGTCCACTACTGTATCTGAACTAGAATAGGCGACAGTTTCATAATATAAAGATGATAAATCTAGGTTTCAAAGACGTAAGTTTTCTAAAAATAAAAGCACAAGGAAATAAATAATATGACAAATTCAAGTATAATAGGAAAATAATTAGATGAGAATTATTCTTGAGGAAGTTCTAAATGGATAAAAAATACTAAACAGTAATTTAAAGTTGGCCTGAGAATTGATTACGTGAAGAAACAAATATTTTTGCAAGGACAAGACGATCTTTTTCGATTTTCCATGAAATAAAAAAAAAAACATATTTAATTCTAAAATTGAAATAGAAAAAGTAAGATACAGTTTCGGTGACGTGACACTGGCTGAGAACATGTTATCGGAAATCAAGGGTTAACGCGACGATAAATGATTTCCGATTTTTTTTCATTTGTAACGAAGCTTCGTTAAAAGTATACACTCAATAAGTAGAAATTAGAAGTGTGCAAAAACTCGAAAAAGTTAAGAAGGTTGGATCAGGATCTAAAAGTATCCAAATCTTGAAAATATCGGGTTTCTCAAAAAAAATTGAAATTCTTTCAAGTTTTTTTGGGAATTCTGGGGAAAATCGCAGTTCCTGAAACTATCAGAATTTTTGAGAACTGTAAAATTATAAAAAGTGAGATTTTTAACAAAAACAGTGACCAATTATGTGATATATGCATACTATTTTATTTTATATTCTCATATAAGAAAACTAGTTTTTCTACATTCTCTGATAATAACAGACAATCTATTTTCTGTCGCATATAGAAACTTCTTTTCTTTATTAATCCTAGATTCATAAACATTCGTCTCAACTTTTAAAATGAAAGAGATAAAAAGATGAACTTCGATTGCTCAGAATAACTATTGTGTTCATTTTCAGTTTAGAAAATTAATGATTAATAAACAACTTTTCAGATTTCAGGTGTGTTTTATTGCTCCTTGTATTCTATAATATAAAACAAAACTTATCAATATAATACGTTCGTTTGAGAGACGAATGTTTACGAATAGTGTATCTCCCATGCATATTTATGAATCTACGGTTAAAATCTAAGGTTCCTTTAGTTTAGTGGATAAATCTCGAAATTCTTCAGAATCCCCGAAATTTTCGAGGAAAAATGGTTTTGAGAAGCCAACCCGATATTTTCGAGTTCTTGCACACATTTGGTAGAAACGAATAAGACCGATCAAAATTCTGACAAGTCTGTTTGAGGCATTAGACCGGTACCTTGACCTACTATGCTCAATTAAAAATAACACAAGGCTAAGAAGTCGAGGAGAGTGTTACGCTTTGTATTTGCAATCCGCGACGGCTCGAACCTTACGCAAGGAATAAAAATTGGCTCGCGTCCGCGGATGATCCGGCAAAATAGATCGCGAACTTCCGGTTGGCAAAGCAATCTTCATCATCGCGCCTTGGCCCACCAATTTTTCCGTATTCTCTCGCACAACAACGTCGATGATCATCTTTTTGTTTATAATCAAACAATATCTGTTTCACATACACGAACACATATATGGTAACTGCAAAATTCATAAATTAGTTGAACCACGTGTTTTATAAGATCCAACTGGCAAAATTATTTTTTGATAAACATCCTGTTTCGTATCTTCTGATTTTTGGACTGAATTAACGCGATTGTGTTTTAAATAAATAAAGCCAGTGTAACAATGGTAAAAACGAACTGATCTAGAAATTGTGTGAAATACGATTTTTTCTTCCTTTTTAATTATAAGGTTAGTATTAAGTCCTTTGTATTTTTTAGTTTATTTGTTGGTTTAATTATAAGGTTGTATTAAGTCCTTTACTTTTTGTTTAATAGAGTGGATGGTATGGGCTAAGGTGTGAGTAAAATAAAGTGAAGGGCTTAGAATATTATTAATATAGGTATATTTAAAATAGTTTAACAGTAATAACTTATTAGTATGTAAATGACTTTTCGACATAGCAACTTCAAAGTCCTTACTTCTTTCAGAAATACAGTCTTTCTGCCTGATACTCGCATTTATTCCGTAATATTTTCTTCCAAACACTAGTTTCCTTTCTTTCTAACTATCAACCTTTCTCACCCAAAATTCCTCAGTTAACAAGTAATATATATAGGAAATTTCTTATTTTATTATTTAGTAGAAAGATGATAGAGCTCAGGTGTGAATAAGATAAAGTGAAGAGCTTAGAATATTATTAATATATATTTAAAATAGTTTAATAGTAACAACTTAAACGACTTTTCAACTTAGCAATTACAACGTTCTTACTTCCTTCAGAATCACTCTTTCTGCATTCACAATCAAACTCTTTCTGCCACGAGCTCACATTTTCTTCGTCATATGTTCATCCAAACACTCGTTTTCTTTCTTTCTAATTGTCAACCTTTCTCACCCAAAATTCCTCAGTTAACAAGTAATATATATAGGAAATTTTTTATTTTATTATTTAGTAGAAAGATGATAGAGCTCAGGTGTGAATAAGATAAAGTGAAGAGCTTAGAATGAAATATACATATTATACTATATATTTAAAATAATTAATAGTTACAACAACTTAGTTATAATTTTAATAGATATAAACCACTTTTACAACTTAGCAACTTCCACTTTCTTACTTTCTTCCACAATCACATTTTTGCCTCGCGAATAAACCTCTACGATTTTTGTTATATTCAACATCTTACTTATTAACCTAAGTGTTGTGAATGTATACACAACAAATGAATTAAAAAAACGATTTAGCTTCCACCGACGGTCGACCTTTTTTTCGATCATTCAAAATTCGACGACGCACTCCATCCCTCGTCAAGCATTTATCACGTATCGCCTTCTCGCGATTGCCACAACGACGAATCTTAATACGCGTAACGCGTTACGTTACTGCAAATAGATATAATCGGTCGGGGTATAAACCAATAGAAGTTTTGTTGTGTGTGTTCGATTGATCTAAGCTCGTCGATAACCTCGCCTGCGAGCATGCTTCCTTTTGATTCCGCGAATTCTTGAAACAGAACGAAACGAAAAAGAGCGAACAAATTATGCGTGTTTGTGTGAGTGTTGGTTTTATACGTGTGAAAAGAGAGAATGAATTGAACACGTTGAATGCCACACCAATTTTACAAGGTTTACCGTGGCGCCACGTTGAATTTTTTATTATACGATACATATACTATTGGAATATTACCTACAATAAATATGTTATAGTGTATAACTATTTTTCGATGTTTTATACTTCATTAATTTCTTTATACCATTACGTTAACAATGGTAATGATAAAAAATCGATAATTATCGACATTTGTTCAAATTATGTTTTTCTGCAATCTGAGCGCGGCGGTCACCGGTGATCACCATGGCAGTCAACGTGTTAACTTTTAAAAAATTAGAGAGCCTTTGGTGGTGTAATAAATGACCACCAGAGAAGAAAATGGCCATCAAGTGTGGTAACGTTGCAGAAGTATATTTTTGAAAACGTTAAAATACCATATTATACACTGTACATCAGTGTATAAATATTTTATCCAATAAACATTTTCTGTTCACCTGTGATTAACCGAATTCATCATAATTTGTCCCATTCTACCCACACGTTTAGCATAATTGTTGAGGTGAAACAATATTTATTTGTCCTTCGTGGAGAACTCTAAAATGATGGATTCCCTTTCCCCGACTGTTTTATAGTACATCGTCTTTGTTAGGGGTCAATAATTATTTGTATGTATTATGAAAACCGGCTCTGGTTTATTACCACGGGATCTGGGCCTGGCCATCGGAGTATCCCCTGGATCAGAGAGCCTAACCCACCTGGATGACCATCAACCTTCTACCAGTAAATTCCCTTTTCCGAACATTTCCTCCACCTTACAATGGTCCACTTCCCTTCTCCAATGTCACTTTTCTTCCAATCTCTTAAAATCGCTCTGCATTCGCGCCCACCGTTAGGGATCAATAATTATTTACATGTATTATGAAAACCGGCTCTGGTTTATTACCACGGGATCTGGGCCTGGCCATCGACGTATCCCCTGGATCAGAGAACCTAACCCACTGGATGACCATCAACCTTTCTACCAGTAAATTCCCTTTCCCGAACATTCCCTCCACCTTACAATCGTCCACTTCCCTTCTCCAATGTCACTTTTTTTCCAATCTCTTAAAATCGCTTTCAATTTGCGCCCACCGTTAGGGATTAATAATTATGTTGGAAATTGAATACAGAAATACTACGAAGCAAAAATTAACGATAAACCAACTTTCTCTTAACGTACTTTCTCAAGGGCTTCTTCCAAGAAGCTAAGCCACATCTGGCATTTTAGAAAGTTCGAAAACATCGAGAAACAGAACAATGGGGCTGAAGGACCCGGACCGGGTTGTAAGAATTTCGACCGCTGCGTTCTGCTAGTCTTGTGACAAAACTCGCTAGGTGCGGTCATAATTGCCCTTCCTCGTGCTATATAAAAGTATCAATAAATATCTAAGTATTATTTCACAAATAAGAGTTTATTTCATTTAGCAATATAAAACCCCATTCCCAATAAATTATTTACATGTATTATGGAAACTGGCTCTGATTTATAACCACGGGGTCTTTTAAGAAAAAAAAGAAGGATTCTGTTTATTTATACGTATAATGAATGTCATGTTTTGTTACAAAGTGGCCATTTGCCATTTCTTTTTTATACGTGTATTATACCCACATTACGTGCACACATACTGTTGTGCAATGTTATTATTTGCATGCACTGTTTGCCTACCGATTATGTAACGCGTGCAAACCTGTCTAAGAATAATTCTTGGTATTAATAACAATTTCACAGATATCACAATGTTGAAGAAGATATACAACACTAACTGTTATCGCTTTATAAATAAACGCACGTGGTTTACGTGCCGAAGAGAACGTTATCGTGAGCAAGTGTGTAATTTTAGCTTCGTCCGTCTACCTGTTAGTCCTTTATGTAGTTTAATGCAAGGTTGGGGAACTGATAACCGTATTTAACTTTCGCGCGTCAAAACATACGCGGTGATAACGCTTAAATGTAAAACAGCACAACGGGGGCATTTGATGGATGGTAGCGCCTTTTAAATACGAGTGACACTCATTTTTAGTTAGTATCATTCTTACTTTTTATTTAGTAGAGTGGATGGTATGAACTGAGGTGTGAGTAAAATAAAATGCTGAGAATATTATAAATATACGTTTAATAGTAATAACTTATTGGTATATAAGATAAACAACTTTTCAACTTAGCAACTTCAACGTTCTTACTTCTTTCACGATCACACTCTTTTTGTCTTATGCTCGCATTTTCCCCGTTATATATTCATCCAAACACTCGTTTCCTTTCTTTCTAATTGTCAACCTTGCTATTGCGCTCCTCTATAGCCAAACGATTAACGTCCCCACAAAACCAACGAAAAACACGCCTAATATTACCCAACCGATCGTCGCATCGTGCCGTTGCAGCGCGTAAAACAGTCGAATCAATTACTCAGGACCTGCAGCGAGATAATCCCTAGCAACAAGGAAGAGATGACCGTGCTCGAAGTAGATCAAACCGCGAGAAGGAGCGCGAGGGGGTGTGCGAGCAACAGGTATGCGGCAAGTGGCTAAGCGAGGCTGAAGCGTCCTCCGCGGAGCGTGCACGAGAGAAGATCCAGCCGAACCATGCCTTTCGAGGGTAATTTATTTAAACGACGGCCTATCTGCACGTCTATCGGGTTGCTAGTCTCGCGGTGCGGTGGTTCGCTGATAAATCTCTTTCTCTCCGCTCGTGGTGTGTCGGTACTCCTTTTTTCCCCGCGAAACGGAGGAAAGGGTGCCCGCAGGGGGAAGGGTTGTATACAGGATGAACCGTGTACGGTGATCGCCACGAATCGTTTTCACACCTCTGAGGTATACGGAAAAGTGGCGTTCATTGTGTTGGGACCATGATTGTTAGATTTTTGATAGATTTAGCGAAATATTCGTTTTTGTAGGCATTGCAATTGTATTTTAAATCCCACCCTATGAACCTTCCTCGAGTCATATAATAAAGAATTAAAGTATTTTAAATAAGAATTTATTTTATTTAATAATTGTATACCCTATTTTCAATATTTATACCCTATACATCTTCCTCGTAACATACATTAAAGAATTAAATTTATTTTAAATAATAGCTTATTTTACTTAATAATTTTAAATCCCATTTTTAATATTTATACCCTATGCACTTTCTTTATGTCATATAATAAAAAATTAAAGCATTTTAAATAAGAATTTATTTTATTTAGTAATTGTAAACCCCATTTTCAATATTTACACCCTATGCACTTTCTTTATGTCATATGATAAACAATTGAATTTATCTTAAATAAGAGTGCATTTTATTTAGTGACTTTAAACCCCATTACCTACGCACTTTCTTTATGTCACATAATAAAGAATTAAAGTATTTTAAATAAGAATTTATTTTATTTAGTAATTGTAAACTCCATTTTCAATATTTACACCCTATGCACTTTCTTTATGTCATACAATAAAGAATTAAATTTATCTTAAATAAGAATTTATTTTATTTAGTGACTTTAAACCCCATTACCGATACTTACATCCCATAAACATCGTTTCCGATCTCTTCCATAAACTTCTACGTGCTACCCACTCGTTCCCCATTAGAAACTTCTCATAAACGATCTAACGATCGCGCATACGCGCGCGGTTCACCCTGTATAAACCGGGAAAGAGTAGGGCTCGTTAGCGACCTCAACAAAGTGGCGGGCACAACGGCCGTTTTGTTTCCCGGTTTCGTAGCTGGACCAACGCCGATAAGACCGGGAGTTTCGCGCAAGGGGACGACTATAACGGACCATAAGGGACCCCTCTCTCGAGAGAGGAGAATCGCCGCGAAGAAATCCGGCTGCCGTACGTCTTCGTGCAGATTAGATCGCCATATCCGTGACTCGATGCGCCGCGCCGCTTGGATTTTCGATAATAAAACGACAGGATCGCGATCGTTAATCTTGTAAAAGGAACCGGTTACCGTTAGAACCCGATGCGTGGCCGCAGCCTTTCCGCCGCCTCTGTGTGACACTTTTCCCCACGCTTTTCATCGCGGCATTCCCGTTCGACGGGTATCCCATGCAGTTGCTCGCGAAAGTATTCGAAACTACGGAAATCTTACAGAATTCACGTAGAAAATATACGCGTGTTAACGCAACGACACTGTTCAATAGTCAATGATATAACTTCGTTTTTGTTTTTTATTTTTTAACCTCTTAGGTATGACGCGTCACTATAGTGGCTTTCGCGGATATCATCTCTCTGGATGACGAGCCACTATAGTGGCTCTCGCGCATGGCATTTCTTTATATACCATACTCAACTGTATTATTAATTGTTAATTAATTTATTATTAATTCGCGTCAAACTCCACCGTCCAAGGAATAGGCTTCGCGCACAATTCAGCCGTGTCTAGAAGGTTAAATATACCTTCACTCGTGTCAATCTTTTATTTTTTTATTTTTTAACCTCTTAGGTACGACGAGCCACTATAGTGGCTCTCGCGCATGGCATCTCTTTATATACCATACCCAATTGTATTAGTAATTATTAATTAATTTATTATTAATTCGCGTCAAACTCCAGCGTCCAAGGAATAGGCTTTGCGCACAATTCAGCCGTGCCTAGAAGGTTAAATATACCTTCACTCGTGTCAATTTTTTTTTTTTTTTTTTTTAACCTCTTAGGTACGACGAGCCACTATATTGGTTCTCTCGCATGGCATCTCTTTATATATCATACCCAACTGTATTATTAATTATTAATTAATTTATTATTAATTCGCGTCAAACTCCAGCGTCCAAGGAATAGGCTTTGCGCACAATTCAGCCGTGCCTAGAAGGTTAAATATACCTTCACTAGTGTCAATTTTTTTTTTTTATTTTTTAACCTCTTAGGTACGACGAGCCACCATAGTGGCTTTCGCGGATGGCATCTCTCTGGAGGACGAGCCACTATAGTGGCTCTCGCGCATGGCATCTCTTTATATACCATACCCAATTGTATTATTAATTATTAATTAATTTATTATCAATTCGCGTCAAACTCCACCGTCCAAGGAATAGGCTTCGCGCACAATTCAGCCGTGCCTAAAAGGTTAAATATACCTTCACTCGTGTCAACCTTAACACGTTCCGTGCCAAGCCGTTTTTGCCCGACATGATCTCCAGGCCATTTGATATTTTGACTAAATGTACCATTAAATGCACCTATTAATTATTGTATATACAACAATTGAATAAACTTATGTGTTTTGCTCTTGTACTGCATCTTGTATAATGCTTCATTTTTTAGGTAGAAATATAGTTTACACAATTATATTTGTAATAAAATATATGCTTTTAACGCATCAACACTATTCCTACAATGAACGGTCAAATGACCGTTTTTAAAATTTCGATCAGAATTTCACATATACAACGTGATCGAACCGCCTTGAAATTTTAGACTTTTCCTCAAATAAACCTATAATACATTTTTCAATATTCACTTCTTTCTTCGTTGTTTACTTTCTGAGAAAAATTTGTAGTCTGTCTTACGTGGAAATGTCGCGGTAGGAATAGGTACACGTGAAGCGTCGGTAGGAATAGTGTTAACCCTTTGCACTCAAGAGGTGACCGTTAGTCGTTGCATTGTTTAATTTAAACCACAACAAAATTCCTGTGCAACATGGGTCTATTTATTCGCTGAAATCTTGTGCCTCAAAGAGTTAATCGAAACGGATCCAGACGAAACGAAGAACAATGATTATCCAAGTTCGTAAATTTAAAGATTCCAGAATTTTCGAATTTTCATACATAAGTTTCAAATTTCTCTCTTAATTCTTCGATTCTTATTCGTGATCCTGTGCCTCAAGGGGTTAATCGAAGCGTTCGTCGCGCGAATGAAAATCGCACGTTGACAGCATCCTGTGTATCCTGGCATTCCATCGGAACCGCAGAACGCGTTCGGACGAGAGGCGGCCGCGCTGTTTCCCGCGCCATTTAAACGGCAACGATGTCGGTAAAGCGAGAAATTTAGGGTCGCGCGTTGGCTAGAACCACGTAATGAGCAGCGTATATACTTTAACTTTGTCGCGGGAACGTGTGGTTGTGAACTTACCGTTTAAAGTTCATCCACCGTGCCGCTAAAGCTGTGAGAAAGTTATGTGCACTCGGGTGCCCCCTCCCCCTCACCCCTTCCTTCTAATAAACGTAACTTATAATTTTTCGATGTTATCCCACCTGTGTGACCTGAATGCTTCGCGGCAGTTAATTTGTTTCCCCGGTTATCACTGTGTAGCATCAGTATGGTTTCTGTCGTGCAGAAGAACGTTAAGGATTGCTACCCTCTGTTGCAGCATGATAAAACACGTCTCCGCTCCTTAGCGTTCTAAATGTTGCCCGTTTCGGATTAATAAATTACACCGATGCGTATCTTTGAAATGGCAAACGATGACGTACAGTAACGGAGAAAAGTTTCAGACGACAGGACAATGTAAAATATAGTTTTGTAGTATGCAAATATCGTTCGTATACTTATTTTTATCGTCATTATGGTGAAATACCATTTATTGATTAGTGATGGAATATTAAGGCAAAATGGCATTTTTATCGTCATTAGGATAAAATACTATTTATTAATTAGTGATGGAATAATAAGGCAAAATAATCCAATGGCATTTTTATCGTCATTAGGATAAAATAGTATTTATTAATTAGTGATAGAATAATAAGGCAAAATAATCCAATGGCATTTTTATCGTCATTAGGATAAAATACTATTTATTAATTAGTGATGGAATAATAAGGCAAAATAATCCAATGGCATTTTCACCGTAATGCATACATGTATACAATTTACATAATATTAGCATAAACATCCGCGGCACAACCCTGATACACCTATCATAAACGACGATCTGATACCTCGTACGTTAAGCTTCGCTTAAGGGGCTATTGCTGTCTAGAATTTTGAAATAATCCATTTTTTTCATTGCATTTTCTTAAACTGTATTTTATTTTAATTTTTAATAATTTTTAATATTCAACAAAATATTATTGCGTTATAAATATTATATGCAATTTTAGATTTAAAAAAATGCTGTACACACTAACAAGATCAATAAATATATCTGCCGAATCTCGATACAAAATGGCAATCCTATCATTAAAAAGAAAAATCGCGAAAAGAACTGAAAAAAATGACAGTTCAGACAGCAATAGCCCCGTTAAAAACGAAAACAAACAATAAATTCAATCGCTTCGCTCGAAAACACCGTAAGTCATCGTACGAAACCGAGATAAAGTTGAACAAAGTTGCTCGATAAATTGCAGAGGCAACGTGTAATAAACGTAATACATGCATAACAGATGAATAAGCAGCGTCGCTTTACGCAACATTGTAATAAGCACTTTTTTGCAAACGCATTTACCAGGACCGCCCATATCGTATCGCATGTTATCGCATGTTCGTGCGACTGAAAATACTTGATGCTGAAGTCGTCCGTGTGAGGGTTGGTTCACGTGGATACCCATTAAGAGATACCCATTATCCGAATATAGTAACCAGAAATTCTATTATCCGAACACGATGTTATCTAGGTCTTTATTTCGCAAAATTACGAAATTTATCAATGAAAAAGGTGTAGGATAGAGGAATATTTCAAGAAGCTATTAATCTTCTTAATATCCATTTAATTCTATTTCAATACCATTTATTTATTACCATTTATTTCAATACCACTTCCAATATCCATTTAATTCTTATTATCCATATAATTATATTCTAAATAAATAAAGTTTAGTATGAGAAAACGTGATTGTTCGATTAGTCAAAAACTTCTTTTTATTTGAAAACTTTTCTCCCTATTGGTTCATGTATGGAAGATTCTACTGTATTAATTGAACTAAATGAAGCTTAATACAAGCGAATCTTGGTAAATGTTTTGTGCTTGAAAAGTGTATCAAGTTAGTAATTGTTTGACGACTAACAATCATCACCCGAGTGTAAAGGGTTAACAATAAGATGAAAATTGATATTGTGGGCAAAAAATTGTATTACTATTGACGCAACAACATTTACGTTACTTCTTTATTACAAAGAACAAGATAAAAAAGGTAATCAAAGTAAAAAAAAAATAAAGGTAAATAAAGTAAAAAGAAGAAAATTAAAGAAATTTATTAAGTTTATCAATTTAAATGCTGCAATGCCAATCTCTATGACAGATAAAACACGAACAAAGTTTTAATTTTGATCTTTCTAAATTGAACTTGAAAATCTAACTTTAGATTATTTTAGATCATAAACATTCTATTAACATCATAAATACTGTGATTTCAATTCCTACCATAAATAATAGAAGAGTAGATCCCAAATTTTAAATTAATACAGTTTAAAGGTCACGAATTAAGTAATTGATTTAAATATTAAAATTAAAAAGAAAAAAAGATACACAAATTTCGAATTCTTATTTGTTGGAAATAATTCAGCGTAAAAATGGAACCGTTTAACGCTGAATGACGAACTGAGTGAGCTTTATTAATTGCAATTAAGTTTCACAAACAGTCAACTCAAAAGAGATTAAAGCCGAAGGCTATCGATAGCGCAACCTTTAATAACTCTCTTCCCGTTATAGCGTGTCAGTGGCACCAATGACAAATTAGCTACCAATGACATCCTCGTCTTAACAGATAGCTGGTAAACAATGTGACTAGACATTATGTAAAATTAAACACTGTTTCTAACACGCCAACAACGAAGCCTACAAACATTGAACGCTTATTTGAGTCAAGGCACCGACACATCTAAACGTTAATACATCGACACACATGACTAACCTTTCATTTCATTAATTTATTGTCACACCCAAAGTATTTAAGAATGACCGTATTAATTATAAAATAATGATTAATTAATAGTTATTACACAATTAATAATTAAACGACAAATGTAATAGTAATAATTCTTACAGTTTTATTTTAACAGTAATAATTTTTAGTAATAACAGCAATAATTTAAAAAAATATTACTCGATCATTTGATCAAATCTATTACTCATTGAAAGAATTTTAAAAAATCAATGAAATACAGGAAATCTAAGAAACCTAACGGTATGGATTCCAAGAAAAAAAAAGAAAAAGACATGACTAACCTTTCATTTCATTAAAATATAGTCACACTCAAAGTATTTAAGAATGAGCGTATTAATTATGAAATAATGATTAATTACTAGTTATTACACAATTAATAATTAAACGACAAATTTAATAGTAATAATTTTTAGTTTTATTTTAACAGCAATAATTTTTAGTAATAACGTCAATAATTTTTAAAAATATTACTCGATCATTTAATCAATTCTATCAGTCACTGAAAGACTTTTAAAAAATCAACGAAATACAGGAAATCTATGAAACCTAACGGTATGGATTCCAAGAAAAAAAAATAAAAATAAAAAATACAAATAAATGTACTGGTGATTGTAAAACTGATCCAAGTAAAATTATAAAACAGATTATCGCGAAAACCAGCCAGATTACACAAAAGACATAAATTTCTAAAAAATCTTTTAACTCACTGTTATATCATACTCACAATCACCAACACGAATGTGTTCCCTAAAACAAGTTAAAGCATCCAGGAAAAAGAATTATTTGAAAAAAGGAAAGATTTACAAATTACTTTCGAACATGGAAACAAAAGTTGATATTCTGAAAATGAAAATCGAAAAATACAAATAAATGTGCTGGTGATTGTGAAACTGATCTAAGTCAAAATTATAAAATAGGTTATCGCGAAAACCAGCCAAATTACACAGAAGACATAAATTTCTAAAAAATCTTTTAAATTACTGTTGAATCATACTCACAATCACCAACACGAATGTGTTTCCCGAAACAGGTTAAAGCATCCAGGAAAAAGAATTATATGAAAAAAGGAAAGATTTACAAATTACTTTCGAACATGGAAGCAAAAGTTGATATTCCGCGTTCGATCCTCGTTCGTTTCGTTGCGTAAAAGAAACAGGCCTCCCTGTCCGATGGCGAGCAGGAATGAAAGGGGAAAAAATACGGCCGGTGCATAAGAAGGAGCACGGTTATCCGGGAAATTTGTATGCATAAGAATGCAAGGACGATGAAGCAATCATGTCATCGCCGTGTTTCGTGAGGAACCAATTCGTGAGAAGGGGATGCCCGTCAAGTAGAAAGAAGGCGCGCTCACACACATTGGCATCTCCTCGCCAGGCCATTGTTTTTACACGAATCACGTGAAATTATTAATATCCAATCGTACGACCTGACAAGGTTATCGCCGCGACTTCTCAATATTTAATTGCTCGAAAAGGAAGAACGTTACGTGCATTAATTTGCTAACGGTCAACAATCTGTTCTCGCATTGTGAACTATTATCTAAACGAACGTTTTCAACAACAATAAAATGAACAAACTAATAATTGAATCGAACTGTTTTCTACTTTTAAACGTTTTCCTCAGTGTGAAAAAATGATGAAATTGTATTGCAGAACGAGAACAGTTTCTATTTTTTATTTCTAAAATTTATGAATATATTAGTTTTGATATTAACGAAGAGAAAAATTTGCGAAAAATATCAGGTTTTGAATTGATTTAGTAATGTTTAATGAGAATTTACTAAAAAAAACTTAGATTAATAAATGATTAGAAAAATAAGGATGAAATTTCCCTTTTTTTCTTTTAACTTCATCAGGTTTGATATTCTATTTTTTTTTTTAATTTTCAGTCAAAGAAAAACGATAAGTAAAAGTTCAGTGGAAGGATGACAATAAAACGAAGTAGCTATTATTAGAAGAAGCTTCCACGTGCTATGCACGAGAGTGTACTTAATAATACTATTTTGAGTGACGAAGAAAAAGGAAATTATTGGAGTTATCGGTATCCGTTGCATTTGCTCGGCAATAAATCTGCGGCCTATCTGTAATAAAGCGCTACGCTCCATGAAAAGAAGAACTCGTTCATTCATTGTCAGCTGTCGATGAACACAATGACTAACTGCCACATGGAAAATTCTATGAATACGTCATCCTGTTGTTGCCAGAGAAATTCAAACGCACTTGAAATCCACTTCAACTTGAATTTCATAATTATTGCCTCGTAAACTACTGCGTCGATTATAAATAATCAAACTTATATAAATGTACATCTTAAAGAAGAAATTTGTTTGATTATTAAAAAATAGCGCGATAAAATGTTTTTAATAATTATTGCAAGTTAAATAATTGCTGATTTGCAATATGAAAAAAAATTTCTTTCGATCGTGAAAGAATATTGTAAAGTAAACTTATGAATATGAATTGCAAATTTATACTGTTGGACACAAGAACTCAGTGAAAATATTAATTGTAAGCACAAAATTATCTAAGGCCTTTTATTGGTAGGCGGTCTAAAAAAGTTTTTATCCGCCAAAAAATGTAGAAAGTACATAATTCATACAAGTATGCAAAACATATTTATAGTACAATATCGATAGTCGACTAATAATATTAACTTCAAAGATTTCTAAATGCAACATATTTACTAAAACTCACTTATATTCTATTATATTAATATTCTAATCACTTCACTTTATTTTATTTACACCTGAGCCCTATAATCTCACTACTGATTGTAAATAATAAACTAAGAAATTTCCTATATACATATTAATTGTTAACCTATTACTTCTTAACTACGGAATTTTGGGTGAACGTGGCCAAATGCATCGAGTTGAAAATGTTTAGAATTACAAAGAAAGGAAATGAGTGTTTGGGAAAATATATGATGGGGAAAATGCAAGCACGTGACAAAAAGAGTGTGATTCTGAAGGAAGTAAGAACGTCGTAGCTGCTAAGTTGAAAAGTTGTTACTATTAAACTATTTTAAATATATATTAATAATATTCTAAGCTTTTCACTTTATTTTATTTACACCTGAGCCCTATCATCTCACTACTAATTGTAAATATTAAACTAAGAAATTTCCTATATACATATTAATTGTTAACCTATTACTTCTTAACTGAGGAATTTTGAGTGAACGTGACCAAATGCATCGAGTTGAAAAGGTTTAGAATTAGAAAGAAAGGAAATGAGTGTTTGAGAGAACATATGACGGAGAAAATGCGAGCATGAGACAGAAAGAGTGTGATCGTGAAAAAAATAAGAACGTCGTAGTTGCTAAGTTGAAAAGTCGTTTAAGTTGTTATTATTAAACTATTTTAAATACATATATTAATATTCTAAGCACTTCACCTTATTTTATTCACACCTGAGCCCTATCATCTCAGTCTACTAAATAAATAAAAGTAAAATTTCCCAGATATATATATATATATATATATACACCTATGTATAATGCATATTATTGCATCGTTGGGACGACGTGGTTCACTCTCGATGCAGTCGAGCGCCGATCGCCAGTGCAACCCGAATACAGAGCGTCGGTTCACGATATTTTCGGTGTCAAGGTGTACCAGAAGCCACGCTACTACCATCGGCCCGGCCTTCGTTTTGCGGGCGAAGCGTTAATTCATTCATAGCACGCACCGCCAGGGGTAATAACCTGGCCGACCACAATAGTTGTCGAAAAGAAAAAAAGAATTGATGCTCGATCAATTACGCGACGATCATTGGGCTCGAGCTGTTTGTAACACAATAGTAACATAATTCATTGGACACTTGTACATTTCGAATAAAATTATGGTTGTATTATGCTCTCGGCAAGACTGAAAGAAGACTTATTGTTGGATAAGGTGTAGCCTCGTGACTTTTAGTCAGCAGTATATATACTACAGTAGCGGACAAATGTTTAAGACCAAAGGGTCAACGAAAATAAAATTATGTATGAGAAAATGGCAGGATAAACAAAACTCTTACTCTTTGGTAATTAATAAATACTGTTCATCCTTAATAACAATAAAAATGAATATAGAGTAGCGGACAAAAGTTTAAGACCAAAGGGTCAAAGAAAATAAATAAATTAATTAATAAGAATAACAGTATAAATAAAATTTGTATTCTTTGGTAATCAATAAATATTGTTCAACCTTAATAAAAATAAAAATGAATTTACAATAGCGGACAAAAGTTTAAGACCAAAGGGTGAAAGAAAATAAATTAATTAATTAATAAGAATAACAGTATAAATAAAATTTGTAGTATATGGTAATCAAGAAATAGTGTTTAATCTTAACAACGATAAAAATGAATATACAGTAACAAACAAAAGTTTAAGACCAAAGAGTGAACGAAAATAAAATTATGTATGAGAAAATGGCAGGATAAACAAAATTCTTATTCTTTGGTAATTAATAAATAGTGTTCAACCTTAATAACGATAAAAATGAATATAAAATAGTGAACAAAAGTTTAAGACCAATGGGTGAAAGAAAATAAATGAATTAATTAATAAGAATAACAGTATAAATAAAATTTGTAGAACATCTGTTTTGGGCATAACACCAAAAAGATTGCATGAACTAAAATATGAAATATTATCTTATCCGCCATACTAATCGTATTCATCTCTTACTCGTTATCTTTTCCGTACGCCTACACATTGTTATGTCAAAAAACGATATCTTTTGATTTTATAAAATTGAAGAATTTACATTATATTACATTTGATGAAATGAAGTATTTTAAGCGTTAGATAGTCTAAAGGAAATATTTTTTATTCGCTAATTTTTGCGGAAACAACATTCCTGTTACTACTGAAACAAAAAAGAAAGTCTAGTTTATATAATCAATTCAGTGTTCCATAAAATTTTCTAAAATTCCTCTACTTTAATCTCGGTTCATTAATTACTAGACTGTGAATTTTCATGTTATAATTAAGAAAGCATTAAATACAGGAAAAGAAATTCAAAACGCGACTCTCAGTTTCCAAAATGAACCTGTTTTCAAACATTTCTATAATGCAAATTACCAGAATTAAATGTTACTAGAATCTACTTTTGTTAAAATTTATTTCATTTAAATAGATAATATTGAAATCTGTAAATATGACCATTTGACCCTTTGTTTTTGGAAACTTGTGAAATCGGTATCATTTGTCTATCAAGCGTGGACTTTCCTAGTTATTTTTGCAAATTTTGCTCATGAAGTCCAAAACCCATCAATTTGACGGTTTCCGTAAATCTAGTGTTAAAGCTGGTGTATGCACTTAAAAGGTGACTCTCAGTTTTCAAAATGAAACCGTTTTCAAACATTTCTATAACGCAAATTATGGGAATTAAATGTTACTAGAATCTACTTTTGTTAAAATTTATTTCATTTAAATAGATAATATTGAAATCTGTAAATATGACCATTTAACCCTTTGCTTTTGGAAACTTATGAAATTGGTATCGTTTGTCTATCAAGCGTGGACTTCTAGTTATTTTTGCAAATTTTGCTCATGAAGTCCAAAACCCGTCAAATTGACGGTTTCCGTGAACCTAGTGTTAAAGTTGGTGTATGTACTTAAAAGGTGACTCTCAGTTTCTAAAATGAACCTGTTTTCAAACATTTCTATAATGCAAAATATGGGAATTAAATGTTATTGGAATCTACTTGTGTTAAAATTTATTTCATTTAAATAGATAATATTGAAATCTGTAAATATGACCATTTAACCCTTTGCTTTTGGAAACTTATGAAATTGGTATCGTTTGTCTATCAAGCGTGGACTTCTAGTTATTTTTGCAAATTTTGCTCATGAAGTCCAAAACCCGTCAAATTGACGGTTTCCGTGAACCTAGTGTTAAAGTTGGTGTATGTACTTAAAAGGTGACTCTCAGTTTCTAAAATGAACCTGTTTTCAAACATTTCTATAATGCAAAATATGGGAATTAAATGTTATTGGAATCTACTTGTGTTAAAATTTATTTCATTTAAATAGATAATATTGAAATCTGTAAATATGACCATTTGATCCTTTGCTTTTAGAAACTTATGAAATTGGTATCGTTTGTCTATCAAGCGTGAACTTTCCTAGTTATTTTTGCAAATTTTGCTCATGAAGTCCAAAACCCATCAATTTGACGGTTTCCGTGAACCTAGTGTTAAGACTTGTGCCCCTTAATTTTGCCCGACACAAGAAATGTCCGTAAATCTGGTGTTAAACATGTTTTTGTTCAATATATATTTATCGACTTTGTTGAATAAAATATGCAGAAAAGAAACGTGCAATAATTATGCATCAAAGCAATAACTGGCCGCTGTTAAAAGCGTCACGACGCGACGCGACGCGGAGAAAACGCTGGGTGTCGTTTAGCGATACGATACGGGGAGGCAAACTAAATATAAGCGTGCTCGTCGTTAAGATACGCGCGTTTAATTTCAGAACAAATAAATTTATCTGCAATTCTGCGTATCATTTTTACCGATACACCACGATAAGCCATCGAATGCCGATGTAAATGAACGAAATGTGTGGCGCCTACCGATAATGTTCGCCAATTTATGATAAATCAGACGTCTGGCGTTGCGATCGTTGATTCAAAAGATACATCTTTCACACGTCATTTACGCCTGTAGAAATCCAACGAGCTGTAACTTACAATACAGTCGCTCTAAAAAGTATTTTGTGCGTCATATCGCAAGGAAATTCGCCTGATCCCAAAAAATTCTGATTTTAATGAAAATTTATTTGAATATGGAGCATAATAAGTAAGACATGAAGAAATTTTTTTTTTAAGAATAATAAGAAAGATAAAATAAAAAAGAAGAATAAGAAATTTCTTTGAGGAGGGGAAAACGACCCTCAAATTTATTATTATTCTTCGTACTTCGAACACAACAGTTTCTCCGGTATTATTCTTTTACGACAAAGGAATAGAATATTAAAAATTGTATATTTTTTAGCAGAAAACTTTCGCTTTGTCAAGCACCGTTACAAAGTTATGTTTAAAAGAAGAGGAAAAAACGGCGAAACTTTTAACGAGTTTTAGTTTCACCTCCTTAAAGAGGTATTTGGATAAAAAAGAAAATATTAACACTATTTCTATCACGACCGGTCAAATGACCATTTTTAAACTTTCGATTAGAATTACTAATAATACTACGTAATTGAATCGCCTTTGAATTTTACGACTTTTTCTCGAATATACGTATAATACATTTTACAATATTCACTTCTTTTTTCATTGTTTATTTTCTGAGAAAAATCTGTAGTCTGTCAAATGACCGGTCGCGGCAAGAACAGGTATAATACGTGAAGTATCGGTAGGAATAGTGTTAATCCATACGTATACTATTATACCTTAGATGCTTAGAAAATTTTATCAACACTAGATTTATGAACATTTTTTGTGTATCTATTTCTAATATACGTATACTAAAGAATAAGGCATACACCAAAACAGAATTTGAAATTTCAGAACTGAGAGAAAAATAAATTTGAGTATATTTGTATTGCTCCATCTATAAAAATTAGCAAAAATAGTAACCATTCTTGTAAATTTTGCTTATGGAGTTCGTAAACCTAGTGTTAAGAGAATATTCTACTGCAAACCGTCAGAGAATTCAATTTTCTATTTCTTCTGCATTTTCTTAAGAAAACTATACTCTTAAAAATACGCATGCAAATGCATTTGCGTGAACTTCTAAAATTAACGATGTTATAAATGTTTGATGAATGTAAGCATGATTGAACTGATGTAGAAAAACTTTAACGCTAAATTTATGGACATTTCTTGTGTATCTATTTCCAATATACGTATACTAAGGAATAACGTATACAGCAAACAGAATTTGAAATTGTAGAACTGAGAAGGAAATAGATTTGGGTATATTTGTATTGCTTCATCAATAAAAATTAACAAAAATTGCTGGGAATAATGGTAACCATTTTTGTAAATTTTGCTTAAGAAGTTCGAAACCCGTGAACCTAGTGTTAAGAGAATATTCTACTGTACTATAAACCGTCAGAAAATTCAATTTTCTGTTTCTTCAGCATTTTCTTTAAGAAACTATACTCTTAAAAATACGCATGCAAATGCATTTGCGTGAACTTCTAAAATTAACGATGTTATAAATATTCGATGGATTAAGCATGGTTATAATTAAAATGACTTTAACACTAGATTTACGGACATTTCTTGTATATCTATTTCCAATACACACATATCAAGGAATAATGTATACATCAAACAGAATTTGAAATCGTAGAACTGAAATGGGTATATTCATATTGCTTCGTCAATAAAAGTTAACAAAAATTGCTAGGAATAATAGTAACTATTTTTGTAAATTTTGTTCATGAAGTCTAAAACTCGTCAAATTGACGTATCCCGTAAACCTAGTGTTAAGGAAATTGATTGCAATCAGAATTTTATGGTTAAACGAATTTATTTGTGGCAGAATACTTTTTGGAGCCACTGTACGTGCAATCTCGGTGAACGGAAAGATTAAGCGTTAGAATTAATTCGTGCTTTAAATTGTTGTCAATTATTCACCATTGAGTGTCCGTTCATTTGTTCCGTCGGCGTTTTCGACTCGAAAGTCATCGATGCCTCCTCCGTGTGCGTCATAATCATCTTCTCTGTCTCAAATCGAACGAAACCAGAACGAAACAACCTCGGTGGGCCTCAATGAAAATTCTTCGAGCACTTTCCAACGACCATCGCGCACCTTCGTCCTCGAGTTTCCATGAAAAAAAAGCTCTCTTTCTCCTTCCCTTTTCGTATTCAACCTTTTTTCAGTTTCAAAAATGTTCGTTCGTCGTGTCACCGGACAACAATTCGATATTTCACATCGATCGACGTTCAACTCGCAATAAACATGATGTACGTAAATCGATTACGTTTCTTTCATTGGTTTGCGCGAGCTCGATCACTTTGTTTATCGTCGTCCGACAGTGCAGCTGACAAAGTTCAGGTTCAGAAACGTGTAAAAATCACCATCGCGTCCACTTCGCGGCGAAGTTGATCAAAACATGCAATTTGCGCGCACTAACCGTTCCCCTGAAATCGTCAACTATTCTGTTCCATGGATACCCAAGTTCCTGGTTCCTTCGGATCTCCTTGTTCTTCTGATCGATCGATCGTTCACACTTCGACGCTATTTTTCCCGTGCGATCTGCTCGCAACGCAAACACGAAATTACTGAAGAAACCTTTAACCTTTAAATCCCTTCGTTCGAACAAAAAGTCGCGTTTACGATTCACGAAGAACGTTTCTAAATTCAGTCCCAAGTTCCTTCACCTTCGTTCACAACGAGAAACTTAAAAATCGTACAAAAAAAAAGAACGTCTCCTCGACGTATCTTCCCGTGTCATTCCCCTCGTTCATTAATCCTCGCGAGTCGTGAGGCGCGCACATCTGTCGATTAAAAAAAAGGTGCGACAGACAAAATCCAAGCGAAATTTCACTGTTCACCTGCCCCTCCTTCCGTTCCCTGTCGCCGAATTCATAAAAACCTTTTCCACCGTTGTTATTCCCACGACGAGCTCAACAGCTCCATCGACGTTCGTTCGTGATCGATGAATGAAACGGCCACGAGATCGTCCGAAATTTCAAGCAACGGACACGACACCGAGCAGAACTTCACCTGGAGGACACCTTCTTCTTAACGGGACCACCATGATTCGTTTCCATGTCAGACAAGGGAAGGGCTTTTGTTACGTCCGAAACGAAAGTGCACCGCGTAAAGTGTGCAACTCGATTTGCTCGGCGATCAAAAGGGCCACACACTTCTCACGATCGATCGATCGATCGGCCGATCGGCCGCGTACGAACTGAATGAACAACCGTGGCTGGGTAGGCGGCGATGATTTTTCGGAAAACGAAGGTGCAGCAGGGAGCAAAGACAGAAAAGGAGCCGGCACGACCGGCCGGCTTACACACACTGACTTCTGACTGGTCGAGCTAGTAGGTGACTCCAGGGACCCCTTCCATAACGCATAGCAACTGCTCGTAAGACGACTGATAAGTTCTTGCATTCTGTTAGGATCGACAGATCGTCCTGACGGCTGGCGTGATGTGTCAACTGTATGCACACCCCCGGTTCATAACCCATCGGGTTATGGTGCATTTTATTGGTTTGACAGAAAACACGATAGTTGTTGCCCGATCTTTAATCGTATCTGCCACTTTTATAACCGGCTTCGTGTGACACTGTATTGGTGGCAGCCGTGTTCGTCGTGGAAGGATCGGGTAAGTAAATTTATTTATTTATTTAGTTAACGACGAACCAATATTTGAGGTTTCGGAGTACATGAAATTATAAACAATGGATTACATTGTAGCACGAAAATATCATAAAATGACTAAGAATTATAATTATAAATTATTGAACGGACTGAATAATGAACGTTTACAGGCAGTTGTATTATGAGTGAAAAGGTCAATCACAGAAGTATGATAATTTGCTAAAAATTGAACAAACCGAACTAAATGTGATTATTTATGTTACTTATGTGAAAGTTACTTTTAAGTAATTATAGGTTAATTTGTTCAGAGAAGTAATTTACGTTTTCTGAATTTTTAATTACTTGATTATTGAGGGAAAGAAGTTTGTGGGGATTTATAGTAAAAAGCTCGAATGATTTATTTTATTATTGTTTGAAATATAATATTATTTAAATGAACGAATAAGGTGGGTACGATCGTTTACTGGCACCACTGTCACTACATTATTTTAACAGTATGTACATATAGGAAACCAAATTTCGATTTACCACTGAAAAAAAAATCGAGAGAATTTTTTCTGGTATTTAATCATTTTCTATTTCATTTTATATTTAAATGAATGTTTTCTGAAGCAATTTCTAGATCAGACAAATAAACTTATTCACAATTATTCCATACATTTATGTGTTATTTTATTTCGAAAAGTTAAGTATTTAAAATTAATTTAAACGTTAATTAATTAACTATTTAAAGATAATTATTAAAAGAAATTATTTGTAAATGATTTTTTATTCACCTACATCTGTGTATTGGAATGCATGTGTATATGTATTTGTTATTTTATATTTATTTTGACTTATTAAAAGTAACATCATGTCGTGAATACGTGAATAGAGTAACATTCACAAAATTAAATTCAACTTCCAAATTTTTCCTATCACTAAATCTACTTGTATCACGAAATACACTCCGTCGTACAATAAAACTTACAAAAATTAGTTTTCTACTATCTGTAGTTCATTACCAGATGTCCCAATGTCTTCAGTCCAAAAATAGATAACACATTTATCGTAACGTTGAATACATAAATTATTTTTAGCCCAAGACAACAAATTAGGTAACAATTTTTCAACGATTCCTATCATTTCCTGATTTTTAACACTAGAACTACTGACGATTACAGTATACTTATTTGCATGGAATAGATTAAATTGAAAATTACATGAAAAAATAATGAATACACAGAAAACAAATCTTTATTTATACCTTCTGCAGAAAATCATAGTAAATTTTGGAAACTTGGTAAAATGAATTTATAAGATTGCTACGAATAATTACTAGTTGGTCATTTTGACTGATCTAGTAATTAATACACCTTTAGCACTAGAATTACCGACGATTACAATGTATTTATTTGCATGGAACAGATTAAATTGAAAATTAGATGAAAAAATATCGAATACACAGAAAACAAATCTTTATTTATACCTTCTGCAGAAAATCATAGTAAATTTTGGAAACTTGGTAAAATGAATTTATAAGATTGCCACGAATAATCATCAATCCGTCTTTTTGACTGCTCTAATAGTTCTAGTGTTAAATTTACTCAACGCTAAAACCACGACTGTTAGAATATACGTATTTGTGATGAAGAAATCAAACTTAAAAATTATATTTAAAAACAATATTTAATTCGAGGGAAACAAAGCGATTATATACAGTAAAAATCATAGTAAATTTCCAAAAATGTAGGTATAGCAATAAATATACCAAATTTCCGTGAAAAATTCGGAACTGATCATTTTGACCGATTTTTATAGTATAGTGTTAATTTTCCGTATACGACCTGATACTTTTGAACGAGAATGTATGTGGGTAGAGTTCTCTGCGGTATCGCCGGTCTATAATTGGCTTTCAGGAGAAACTTCGACGACAGGAAAAGCAAGAAGGAATGAGAATTTTTATTACGTGTAACACCACCAGTTTCCGTGGAAATTTAACCCTTCACAATATCAGGTAATTCACAGAAATTATACGTATTTCATAATTGTAAAACGACGTGTATCGTATTTTCAAGAATGTTTAGTTACGTATCAATCGAAACTCGTATCACGAAATTTACGTATTCTTCCGGGAAAAAATTGGAAAGTACTTTCATTTTTACGCGTTAAAAAAAGGAGCGTACTCTGACCCAAAATTCAACATTCCATCGATGGGTAGCATTAGACGAAATAATCTAAAGTCCAAACGATTCTAATTCGATGAATTTGTGTAAACAAATCGTTCGATAAACTTCTTTAATTCCTTTTTTTAATATATTCAGCCTGGTATCTGTTTTCTATGTGTTTCTCTGTATGTTTGTTATATGTAAAAATGAAATTTTTGATTATCATCCGTATTGAATGAGTCAGCTGGTATCAACTGTATACAACACGAAATTTACGTATTCTTCAGGGAAAAAATTGGAAAGTACTTTTATTTTTTCGCATTAAAAAAAAACGTACTCTGACCCAAAATTCAACATTCCATCGATGGGTAGTATTAGACGAAATAATCTAAAGTCCAAACGATTTTGATTCGGTGAATTTGTGTAAACAAATCGTCTGATAAACCTCTTTGATTCCCTTTTTTAATATATTCGTCGTCGTATCTGTTTTCTATGTGTACTTGATGTGCACAAATGAAATTCTTGATTGTCACTCATACTGAATGAGTCAGTTGGTATCAACACGAAATTTACGTATTCTTGAAGAAAAAAAATTGGAATGTACTTTCACTTTTTTGTATTAATAAAAAAGCGTACTCTGATCCAAAATCCAATATTCCATCGATGAGTAGTATTAGACGAAACAATCTAAAGTCCAAACGATTCTGATTCGGTGAAATTGTGTAAACAAATCGTCCGATAAACTTCTTTGATTCCTTTTTTTAACACTATAATTACCAGAGTAGTCAAAATTATGGATTGATGATTATTCATACCAACCTTATAAATTCACTTTATCAAACTTCCAAAATTTACTATGATTTTCTGCAGAAGGTATAAATAAAGATTTTATTATTGTGTATTCGATATTTCTTCATGTAATTTTCAATTTGATCTGTTCCATGCAAATAAGTACACTGTAATCGTTGGTAGTTTTAGTATTTATATATTCATTCGTCGTCGTATCTGTTTTCTATGTGTACTTGATGTGCACAAATGAAATTCTTGATTGTCACTCATACTGAATGAGTCAGTTGGTATCAACACGAAATTTACGTATTCTTGAAGAAAAAAAATTGGAATGTACTTTCACTTTTTTGTATTAATAAAAAAGCGTACTCTGATCCAAAATCCAATATTCCATCGATGAGTAGTATTAGACGAAACAATCTAAAGTCCAAACGATTCTGATTCGGTGAAATTGTGTAAACAAATCGTCCGATAAACTTCTTTGATTCCTTTTTTTAATATATTCATCGTCGTATCTGTTTTCTATGTGTTTTCTCTGTATGTTTGACGTACAAAAATGAAATTTTTAATTGTCACTCACACTGAGTGAGTTAGCTTACGTGAAAATTATCGTGATAATTCCTAAACACAGCAATAAAACAAAACACATTCTCGGTGTCGAAAAAAAAGAGTGCCTCTAAATAATCTGTAATCGTTATTTACATATTATACGATCGCATTAAAAAAGCTTCCCGCCGGCGATAAGGAAAGCGTTCTATATATAGAACAGGTTAAACTTCTTTTTCCTCGTTTCGCGTTAAAAATTGCGCGTCCAATTTTTTCGATTATCTTTCAGGCGGCGGCACGATTATGTAAATCGCGCGGTGGTCTCGCGATACTAGTTCGTTACAAAACGTCTCGGGCTGGTGCGCATGGAGTTTGCCAACTCGTCTCAATTTTTCGAGACGATTTTTCATTGGCGTTCCAGATTGGCCCTTGGCGAACCAATACCGCCATATTCGCGACATATTAATATTATTAACACTAGATTACCGGATGTTGGGTATATACCTATTTTACCTGAAACGAGTCAATTTGACTCAAACATAAAAATTTAAGTTTTAAAAAACAAATAAAACTCTATTTTAAAGAAATTTTATTCAAAACAATATTTACATATTCTGTTTATACTTGCAATACTTGCAATACTTATACTTGTTATACTTACAATATTTATATTATGTATATTCTGTTTTTAAAATACATTTTCGGCAGATTTTTTTATTACATTTAGCACAAATGCCCTTCTATTCCTTTGACACAATACTTGAAGTTGACAGAACTATAAGTGAGTCAAATTGGCTCGCTCCGGCAATCTAGTGTTAATAGATTATTTTACATATTATAGATCATTTTCTGTATTTTTCCCTACATCAAATCTATAATCGCCTAAATTCCTTAACACTATTCCTAACCACAACCGGTCAAACGACCGTTTTTAAAATTTCGATTAAAATTTCATAGATACAACGCAATTGAATCGCCTCTAAACTTTAGACTTTTTCTCAAATATACGTATAATACATTTTTCAATATTCACTTCTTTTTTCATTGTTTGTTTTCTGAGAAAAATCTGTAGTCTGTCAAATGACTGGTCGCGGAAAGAATAGGTATACGTAAAGTATCGGTAGAAATAGTGTTAATCCATACGTATACTATTATACTTTAGATGTTTAGAAAATTTTATCAACACTAGATTTATGGACATTTCTTGCGTATCTATTTCTGATATACATATACTAAGGAATAAGGCATACACCAAAACAGAATTTGAAATTTCAGAACTGAGAGGGAAATAAATTTGGATATATTTGTAGTTCTCCATCTATAAAAATTAGCAAAAATTGCTGGGACTAATACTAACCATTTTCGTAAATTTTTCTTATAAAGTTCTATTATATTATATTATATTATAAAATCACTAGGAATAGTGTTAAGGATAAAAGTAACTTCTACTTCGAATAAATACATATAGTATCGATACGGTTAGTGTTAACTGCCATTCCTTTCTGCAACGTTCTTTGATTGAAATTGAATACAGAAATATTACGAAGGAAAAATTAACCGAAAGCCAATTTTCTCTTAACGTACTTTCTCAAGGGCTTCTTCTAAGAACTCAAGCTACATTTGGCATTTTAGAAAGTAAGAAAACGTTAAGAAACAGAACAAAGGGGTTAAGGATCCGGACAGGGTTGTAGGAATTTCGACCACTGTTGTTTTGCTAGTTTCATAATAAAGGTCCTAAAATTCGATCACAGTTGCCCTTTCTCGTGCTATATAAATAAACTATTATAATATCTTAAATAAGAGTGTATTTTATTTAAACAATATAAAACACGTTTCCAATAATAAATATTCTAAAAAAAATCGAATTCGCGACATTCTAAATATCCTAAAAGAAATGAATGCCTCCATATTCACGAGATTATAAATATTCTAAAAAAAAATTGAATGCCGCCATATTCGCGACATTACAAATATCCTAAAAAAAAAAAATGAATGCCGCGTCACCTCTCGAATCCAAAGGGTTAACCCTTTGCAGTCGTATGTCTCAGCGTATGCGACATCACAAGTTTTACCGTGGAATTTTCATTTTTTTTTTAATTATACTCATGAAACGTTACAGCTAAGTATGCTAATAACGCATTGGAAAAGTTTTGTTTTGATTGAATAAAAAAATAAATTCCGAGTTGGCGGTAATTCATGGTCATATTAACCCCTTCCCGTGCCATTTAGCTCGACGAAACTCGGGCCCAAGCGGCACACACATCTTGTGCCAAGCGGCACACTGTCAGAAGATTCGTTATCACTATCTTTATATAACACTTTTGTATCTTGCATTTTGGAGGGGTTTCTTAAACTTGAATAATTGAACTACTGATAGAAACTAGCATTCCGTCACGACCATAACAGGCAAAAAATCAGTCCGCGAGCTCGACTTCTTATATTTATGTTTGGCCGAAGTATCCGGTCGCGACTCAGACTCGCGATATTTATGTTTGGGCCAAAATCTTCATCGCGAGTCAGACTCGCTAAAGTACGGGAAAGGGTTAAATTCGAGCTCAAACGGTTAATAAGTTTACAAACGACAATCCTAGCTGCGTACCGTGTTTAGCTTACCGAAAATTCTTCGTTTCCTAGGGAAGTGAAATAAACGTTCTTTCCACGCCGATCGTCGCGGCTCATTCATGCTCCTCTCGGCCACCAGGTTTCTATATTTAACCCGTTCCCACAAGTTTCTGATAAGTTCGCCGGCAGGGATAACATTCGCACGTGCCGAACCGCGGCTTTCACTGCGTATTGCCGTTTCCCAGACCGCTGTTTGTTATTCCTCCCGCTTGCTGAATCGCTAATGAAGCGGCTAACAATGTACCTACAACCGTGTACACGGTGTATCGACGGTGTCCGTGATTTCTCGCGTAGAAATTTCAGTGGTTCTTTCAAATTTTGTTCCTTACGTTAACCCCTTGACGTACAACGACGAGTTAGGCTCGTCATTTATTTTATGTGCCATTTTCATGTGTTGTATATTATTATAGAAGGAAAGTTCTATAAAATGTAGAACGAAAGATGGAATTCAGGTGTGAAAAATAAAAGTGAAGCGATTAAAATATTAATGAAAGTATATTTAAAACAATTTAATAAAAACAACTTAAATGACTTTACAACTTAGCAATTTCAACACTATTTCTACATTCACAATCAAAACCTTTCTTCTACGTTAGTCAAAAGTTTTCTCACTCTACGCATTCGGTCACGACCACCCAGAATTTTTCAGTAGCACTGTTTTCTCAAGTTCTCATCTTTTTCACGCCTTAGAAACATTCGAGCCCAAACATTTTCCGTTTGCACGACAATCGCCCAACTCAAGTACTCTTCAGACTTTCCCAAACTCGCATCCGCTCGATCGCATTCCTACATTATTATTATTCAATTATTTCACTTGTGAGTCGATTCTGTTTTGTTTTGAATGTTCAAGACGCTCCTTCCTCCTCCGTTTCAAAAAGAATTTCAAAATAAAATATTCTGTTTTCAAGCTTGCACGTAAAACCGTTCAGTTACGAACCAAATTAAATAGTATTTATCGAACGCATGAAATTTCGGACTTATTTGTGTGTCAAGGGGGTTAATATATCATCAAGGTGTTTAAAAAAGTGTCTACTTGCGTAAATCTTGTAGGGTTCAGTATGGCTATTCTAACCCCTAATTGCATCTAACTCTGACCTAACGATTGTCGATCGAGAATCGTAAAAAGGAGCAAGCAAAACGGAACAATGTGCTTATCAAGATGTTTTGAAATGTTCCATACTTTATAGAACTACTAATCTAGTATTTTATAACGTTACTTGATTATTGTCCATTAACATTATATCTCAACCTGATTAAATGTTATACAGCAATGCAAATTTCAAAAGAAACTGTTTTTGTTTCTAAACTTTCACGTAAGTGTTCAATTGAGCCAAATTAAATAGTATTTTTCGCATCAAATTCCGTTTTATTTGTATATCAAGAAGTTAACTACGTATACTTGTATCTTAGATATGTTAAATTCTATTTCTTACTGTTAGTTTAATTTTATTCGTTCCATTAGCACGCATCACCAATGCTGTGCAATAAATTGATTGTAAATCGATGTTACCGAATTTCAGTGACTTGAATTAATGTTCAGACACTACAATTTCCGAATATTATTGCTCTATAAATTTGTTTGTAATAAAGTTATCGAATAAATTGTTTTTGAATATATTAAAACACTTATTGTAGTTAACAGAAACATACATTTTATTTGTTAAATAAAAACAGTGTTTTGTGTAATAAGCGATAAACCGAATAATGTCGAAATTTAAGTTCGAAAAAATTATACCTACATTCGCGACGTAATTTACATTTTCAGAAACTGGTTATCAAACAGGTTTACCAAAGATTCTAAAATTATACATCATAAAATAAAAATCACAGACATCGTGATACGTTTTAAGAAGACCCGTTAGATAACCGATTCGTAAAAATTTAGATTAGAAGGTAAATGTATTGTATAACACGTATTTGAGTAGCATCAATTTAAAAGCGATGAAAATTTATGCATAGACCTAATGATGTTTGCCGATAAGATGAATAAAATAAAACGTAAATGATCGTTAAAAGGTTTAAAGTAGGATTTAAAATCCACTGAGTTTTAATACTGAACATAAAAAAAAAAATATGATATTTTAAATGCAATAAGGTGACTAGTAAAGCAATGAAATATTTAATATATTAAATATTAAATTATATTAATACGAATTATATTAAATATATTAATATATTTAATACTAAACATAAAAATAAAGAAGATGGTATTTTAAACGCAAAAATGTGACAAGTGAAGCAATAAAATATTTGATATATTAAATACTAAATTATATTAGTACTAACTATATTAAATATTATATATCAAATATGTTAATATATTTAATACTAAACATAAAAATAAATGAGATGATATTTTAAACGCAAAAAGTTAACAAGTAAAGCAATAAAATATTTGATATGTTAAATACTAAATTATATTAGTACTAACTATATTAAATATTATATATCAAATATATTAATATATTTAATACTAAACATAAAAATAAAGATGATATTTTAAACGCAAAAAGTTGACAAGTAAAGCAATAAAATATTTGATATATCAAATACTAAATTATATTAGTACTAACTATATTTAATACTAAACATAAAAATAAATGAGATAATATTTTAAACGCAAAAAGTTGACAAGTAAAGCAATAAAAGCAATTAACGTGCAAATTGGAGTGTGTTAAGTCGAAATACCGGCTACGATATCCGATATGTTATTACGCGGAATCGGTGATACAGTTTCCTTGAAAATTAATCATCCGATTATAAATAACTGCAGAGTGATTCACTAAAGCCATGGTGCTTAAAATTCTTTAAATTAAGGCCGGATGATCCTTTGAATAATATAAAATTGAATGTTTGCTATAGAATAAGATATCAGTTGTTTAAGATACTTCTTTTTTTATTTACGATACTTTAATCTTAAGAAATGTTTAAAAATCAAATCGCAAAAAATGAGAATCCACTGAATAATATAAAACTGAAGGTTTGTTATAAAATAAGATATCAGTTGTTTAAGATACTTCTTTTTTTATTTACGATACTTTAATCTTAAGAAATGTTTAAAAATCGAATCGCACAAAATGAGAATCCTCTGAATAATATAAAACTGAAGGTTTGTTATAAAATAAGATATCAGTTATTTAAGATACTTTAATCTTAAGAAATGTTTAAAAATCGAGTCGCGCAAAAACAGAATTCGCATAGAAAATTATGCCTAACCAAATGTTATGTTTAACCAAAAGTCAAACCACATCAAAGGGTAGAAGGTGACTGTCTTGTGTAAACCCATTAAAACATAGGATATTTATAGATTTCTAATATTCTTAAAAACTTCGTCGGATAGACGCTTGTTTAAAAATCTTGAGAATGCTTTGATAAGCCTTGAAAGAAAGGCTTTATTTATTTATTTCGTTTCATGCAGAACTATTTAAACGATACAATTTTTAATGACACTGATGATGTAAAATCTCATTTAATTCAGTATTTTGCTGGTAAAAAATTAGAAGTTTCATGAACATGGAATTATAACACTGTCTGAAAGACGGCACAAAAACCTGCAATACCTAAATTAATAAAGTCATAATTTCAAGTAAAAATTTTGAATTTTCATTTTTATTTCAAATCCGCAATCACTTAGTTGCCGATCCAATAGATTTGTGGTGGATAGCTGGTGTTGCGTAATTACAATGCATTTATATACAATGTTACACATACATGTCATGTATGTGGGACATATGTGTTTTGTTGCATTGTTAGACAACGCTTCGCATTCTTTTTTCCCACAAATTTACTGAATAACCAAAATCCAGCCCGGTTCACAAGAAAACGCCCGCTGCACGCGTACAGTGGCTCCAAAAAGTATTCGTACACTGTATTATAAGGAAATTCATCTGCTTCTGAAATTCTGATTTCAATGGAAATTTATCTGTGTACAGAGTGTGTGTCCTGCATGGAGCAATTTTTTTGGCGGCAAAATATCTTTTAAGGGAGCTGATAATAAATCTCAAAGTTTCACCAATTTTTCACGCTTTGAATACAAGCATTTCTGTGTTCTTTTTTTATGGCAGGGCGATAGGGTGTTAAAAATTAAACATCTTCTATTTGAAAGGTTTTGTTTCATCAAGTACCATTACAAAGTTATCTTCAAAAAATGAGAGAGAACTCAGAAACATCAACGCTAGTTTCACCCCTTTAAAATGGCATTTAGATGAAAACAAGAGATTAATTCATACGTATACTATTACGATCTACATACTCACAAAGTTGTATCAAATACCTCTATCAGATTCAGAATTTCAGGGTTATACGAATTTATTTGTGACACAGTGTACGAATTCTTTTTGGAGCCACTGTATGTTGGCGGTGAAATATACCCGTGGTCCAAGTGTTAATACGAGCTTTTTTTTTTTTACATAACCCCACGACAACTTTTGCCCCTGGTTCGACGGCACTGTGCCGCCTCGAGGAAAAACCGGAACGAAATCAGGACACGCGGCGTGTCCCGTGAACCGGCGCGTTGCAAAAAGAAATCAGCGCGGCCGTTTGATGCGTCGTCGGGCGGCCGTAAATCAACGGAGGAGATGGCGGTGTTATTAAATTATGCGCCGCGCTCGATTCCCGCTATTAAGGAGCGGAACTCCTATCGATCTTATCGGCCGATTTCATCGATCTTATCGCGGACAGTACGAAACGCCCACGCGTTCGTAATCGCGGCACAACTGCGCGCGACCTACGCCAACACCGGGGTACGCCGGTGCCTAGGCGACCTCGTTTTTCAGCCGCGTTAAAGAGAGAAAGCATCGGAGGACCAGCTACGGGAGACCCGAGAGACAGAGAACCCGCGAATAACGAAATGAGGCGTGAACGCAGCCTCCAGAGTGTCTGCCTTCCGGCTGCGTCGCGTCGCGTCGCGTCGGGACGATCCGTGAAAGGAACGCGCGAGGGATCCATCGACGTCTCGCGGCCATCATGGTATTAGGGGGACCAGAAAGTAATGTCGTTTTTGTACATTAACACGTTGAATGCCATGGGGGTCACCGGTGACCGGCACTCAACTTGGCGGTGGCGCCGTGGGGGTCACCGGTGACCGGCGCGGTCAGATTGATAGAAATACATAATTTGGACAAATGTCAATACTAATCAATTTTTCATCGTTATCATTGTTAACACGTTGAATGCCACGGGGGTCACCGCTGACCGGCACGCTCAGAATTGATAGAAATACATAATTTGGACAAATGTCAATACTAATAAATTTTTCATTGTTATCATTGTTAACACGTTGAATGCCATGGGGGTCACCAGTGACCGGCACTCAACTTATCGGTGGCGCCATGGAGGTCACCAATGACCGGCGCGCTCAGATTGGTAGAAATACATAATTTGAACAAATGTCAATACTAATCAATTTTCCATTGTTATCATTGTTAACACGTTGAATTCCACGGGGGTCATCGGTGACCGGCGCGCTCAGAATTGATAGAAATACATAATTTGGACAAATGTCAATACTAATAAATTTTTCATTGTTATCATTGTTAACACGTTGAATGCCACGAGGGTCACCGGTGACAGGCACTCAACTTGGCGGTGGCGCCGTGGGGGTCACCGGTGACTGGTGCGGTCAGATTGATAGAAATACATAATTTGGACAAATGTCGATACTTATCAGTTTTTCATTATTACTATCGTTAATGCAATGGCGTGGAGAAATGAATGCAGTAAAAAATATCGAAAAGTAGTTACACTTACAATGGGAAAGTGCAGAATGCAGAATATATGCAAAATTAAACACAATAAACTTTAATTTAAGGAGTAACAGAAGTTTCTAATTAGATCGCATTCTTTTAGCTATATTTATAAAAACTCTAACTTGTTTGAACATATATAATGTACTTACTGTACTATAAAATAAACTTAAATATAATATATAAACTTTGTACTATAATTTAATATCTTCTATAACACGAATAATTAAAACATGGTAACCTTGTTCTGTAACCAAAACTAAACTGTTCCTTACCTTAACTGTACACTTAAAGCACACAATAAAAGCATACCTTAGCAATTGATACATATATCTAGACACAGACATACATGTATGCGTATGATGTGCAAGCAAAACATAAATCGTTTGATAAAAAACGGATTTACAAATACAAACAGTATTTGCATACTATATTTATTTTAAGAGCCATCGTGTCTTAATCAGAATTTAAATAATTCTGAACGATACGTTTATTTTTCAGGGAATCTTACTAATTCACGATAATATAAACAAAAACAAATATTTCATTCACTTCTACACCTTATCGGAATAGGTGCACGATAAGTACCGACCTAAATACAAATGGCAACAGAGATAAAACATTAAAAACGTTCGAGCTATGTCTAATTTTAACTGAATCGCGATTTAATACGCCGCGCCGCTTGCGCCAGATTCGCAATTTTATTTTTTCTTCCTTCTCGATCGTCGCAAGAGAGAGAGAGAGAGAGAGAATCCACAAAATTCTTCAGAATTAATTCCATATCAAGACCTCAACAGGCAAATCAATAAAAAAACTTTTAAATAACTGGATTCAGGAATTAATATACAGAATGAATATACAGGATTAATATACAGGATGAATCTCACGACTTGATCACATTAAACAACTTGTGATTCATTTATTACAAAGAAAAATGTTTCAAATAAAAGGAACACGTGGTACTGTACTGTTTTAACATATCAAGCAATTTTTATTTGATACATTCTCTTTTGTAAGAAACAATTAACAAGTTATTTAAAGCTGATCGAGTCACGAGACTCACCGTGTATACCTACTCTAAGATCTAATAGAATATATTTATCGCAGTCACTTATTGATGGTCGCTGATGACCAAAGATGTTAATGCGGTCTTAAATAAACTAACATTGAAAAGAAAAAGAGAAAGTTCTGAGTATATATTTTTTCTTAAGTCTTCTGTGCAAGGTTGTCGAAGGACTCAGGCACTCGATAAGCTGCTCGAGCTTTTCTCTTAAATAAACTGTCATTGAATAGAAAGGAGAAAGTCCTGAGTACATTTTCTTTTCTTGTATCTTCTGTGCAAGATTTTCAGAGGATTCAAGCACTCGATATGGAGCTTGAGCTATTCTCTTAAATAAACTATCATTCAAAAGAAAAGAAAGAGTCCTGAATATATATTTTTTTCTGAATCTTCTGTGCAAGATTTTTCGAGGATTCAAGCACTCGATATGGAGCTCAAGCTTTCTTCTTAAATAAATTATTATTGAAAAGAAAGAGAGTCCTGAGTGTATTTTTTTTTCCTAAATCTTCTGTGCAAGATTCTCAGAGGATTCAAGCACTCGATATGGAGCTCGAGCTTTCCTTTTAAATAAATTATTATTGAAAAAGAAGAGAGTCCTGAGAGTATTTTTTTTCCTAAATCTTCTGTGCAAGATTGTCGAAGAACTCAGGTAGTCGACAAGCTGCTCAAACTTTTGTCATAAATAAACTAACATTGAGAAGAAAGGAGGAAGTACTGGGTATATTTTTGTCCTGAATCTTCTGTGCAAAATTTTTCGAGGATTCAAGTATTCGATAAGCTGCTCAAGCTTTTCCCTTAAATAAACTAACATTGAAAAGAAAGGAGGAAGTGTTGGGTATATTTTTGTCCTGAATCTTCTGTGCAAGATTGTCAGGCACTCGATAGGCTGCTCGAGCTTTTCTTGATCGGGGCCTAAATTAGCGAGCGCATGCGTGGACTCATTAATATTCATTAAGTCTGATTTTACGGTCCATTCCCCTCGTTCTGTTTTTATTGAATCTATTCAACGCGTTGAACGACCCGATAAAAAGCTCCTAACGACCAGGAAAAAAGGAAGGAAACGCAGATGTAGCTGATCGATCGACGATCTCAGAACTGCGATCACGAAGCGATGCTACCAGTCGATACAGATCGGTTCGATCGACGCGACGTGACGACACGCTTTCTTTGTAAAAGCAAACAGAAGCCTCATCGATCGCGAGCCCCTTTTGTCAGAAGTGTTTGTCTGACAATAGAGAGGAGAGAATCCCGAGAAACAAATAGACGCATTGACCCAGATAAAACTCGAAGAGAAAACTATTCTTGGACGAACGAGGGAATGCCAAATGTCTTAGAAATTGGCAAACGGCGTTACTTAAGCTGCGGAATAACCGAATTTTTGAAAAAGGATTCTGCACGTAAAAAAGTCGTTAGAATTTGTTGAACAGAATAAGATATTGAAATTGAAATGGTACAAAGAAATAATAATAATAGCACCTTATTCTTCTAAAATATTTATGTATATTAGAAATATTACTCGTGTCCTTTGAAAATAATAGAAAACCCGATTTTCATAATTTTATTCAACACAGGTTGCATTATGCTTGCGCAAGTTAGAAGAGGTAAAAGTGTGAATTGTAGTTTGAAAAATAAATTCGTCCCTTAAACCTTTTTCGTTGCAAAACTATCCATCTTGACGTTATAACATGGAAGTAGTGTAATTTGCAAGTGAAGCTAGAGGAAAAGTATTATATGAAATTTTGCTGCAAGTACTGTAACACATTTGAAGAGGATTTTGAAGGTAATGTGCAATATGTAGGTAAGAACAAATTTTTATAATATACTATGTCGACCTACAATAGCACCAATCGATATTAATGATTAGATATGAATTATCAATCTTATCGAATAACATATTTGGCTTTCCATGTTATACAATGAAAATTTAATCATTACTGGTTTCATGCTGCATTTTAATGCTTAATTGTAGCTTTATAATAAACTCTGTATACTCAGATATCATACAATTTATTATTTCACAGAACAAAAGAGCTAAAGGGGTCGTAGGAATTTTAACCGCTGCGTTTGCCAGTCTCATGACAAAGCTCGTGAAGTCTGGCTAGAACTTGTGACCTTCCTCGTATCATACAATAAAGAATTAAAGTATTTAAAATAAGAGTGTATTTTATTTAGTAATTTTAAACTCCATTTCTAAAAATTATACCCTATGCACCTTCCTGGTGTCATATAATAAAGAATTAAAGTATTTTAAATAATAATCTATTTTATTTAGCAGTTTTAAACCCCATCGCTAATAATTACATCCTATGCACCTTCCTCGTGTCATATAATAAAGAATTAAAACATTTTAAATAATAGTGTATTTTATTTAGCAATTTTAAACCCCATCGCTAATAATTACATCCTATGCACCTTCCTCGTATCATATAATAAAGAATTAAAGTATTTTAAATAATAGTGTATTTTATTTAGTAATCTTAAACTCCATTTTTAATATTTACACCCTATGCACCTTCCTCGTGTCGTATAATAAAGAATTAAAACATTTTAAATAATAGTGTAGTTTATTTAGTAATTTTAAAACCCCATCACCAATACTTGCACCCTATGTACCTTCCCCGTGTCATAGCATAAAGAGTCAAAATATTTTACATAAGAGTGTATTTTATTTAGTAATTTTAAAACCCCATTTCCAATACTTGCACCCTATGCACCTTCCTCGTATCATATAATAAAGAATTAAAGTATTTTAGATAAGAACCTATTTCATTTAGT